>NC_051169.1:168687972-168764167 GCF_013339725.1 Rhipicephalus microplus | reverse complement strand
AGTTTACTCCCCAAACTTATTCCGACTAAGACTTGCTGCTTGATCTGAATGAGAGTTGGGTGACTCATGAGTAAGTTTGCTGACCTATGTCTATCCCTCTGTGGTACGCCATATTCTTTTGCACAAACTAAATCTCCATGATGCACAACAGAGCTAGCCTGGCCAGGTGATTCGCAGATCATCAAAGAACACCACAGTCCTTCAATTTACTGGGAGCACCAAGTCTTACGCATTGTGCAACTGATGACCGACAAAAGGCACATAAAGCGAAGCCGTGCAGTAGTGTGTTTACTTTATTTCAGAATATATAGTTATAAACTAACACAAAGCTTTTCTATTGTTGTTATGTGCAAGACACTACATAATATGTCGTGATATACTTGCCGAACAGATAATAATAGTAATAAAATTATTCGAAAATTCAACAGAACACTGTTCAAATTAGGTACTTGAATATGGAGGCAATTATATTCTGCAATGTGTTGTTTCGTAGCCTTCTCTCAGCAACAAATGCAAAACTAGATTTAAAACGGTCCTTAGTACCAAGCTCGTGTGCATGTCTGGTGCACGGCAAACACATATATGTATATACATGTGAGGGACAATTTGACATGACATGCTAAGTTCAATGACTGCAATTTGAAAGCTGTTCACCAGTGCAGCACATTCCACAATGCGAAGAGCCACACAATTATTATAAAAATGCATTAGTTTGTTTCTGTGCGTAAAGATTTGATTTCCTTGAGCGCAAGGGCCTACTGACTGCAATGTCGGCAGGTGATGCAGATTACAAACACTTTCATAAAGTTGATCCGCTTATGCACGGCTTGAAATCATGCCTAAACTTTAAAAATAGCGCAAATAAATGGCTTGGATCTTGTGAAATCGAGTAAAAAAACGAGTATTAGTCTTACACAATTTGATCTACTGATGATGATGAGTAGTTTTTAGTGGCGCAAGGGCCAATTGATGGCCAAAGAGCGCCATTTCAATTGACTACAGATATGAACAATGATATGGTGCGTGGCTGTAAAGGGGCCTTAAAATTCCTCGCTCTAACGCGGGTGAAAACATGAAAGTAATAAAATCATGGCAGTGAAGTGACATATGTGTAGTGATAGTGAATGGCAAAATGTCATGATAATAAAACCATGATGAAGATGTAGTCCCCGCAGCCACGACCACTCTATAGGGGTCGTGCTACGGATGACCTCGAAATATCGGGTGAAAGCTTTGCACATCTTTTAAAAACGTAAAAAGTGCTTGCAGTTTAAAAAGCGGATCCCTACCGATGAGCATCCCAGGGTGTAGAGGGAGCTGCTGTCGGTAGGGCAGTAAAAAGTGCTTTTTTCTTGAAGCATCTAGCTCATTGCACTGGACGAGAATGTGGAGAACCGTAAGGGGCTCTCCACATCTCTCACAATATGGTGGATCGCCGGTAGACAGAAGAAATGAATGTGTAGAATGTGTATGTCCTGTTCTAAGCCTTGTTAGTATTACTTCTGTGTGTCGTGATTTTGATAGTGGCGGCCAATAACCTAGTTGCTGCTTAATAGCATGGAGTTTATTATCTGTGTGTTTATCCCACAATGCTCTGCCAATACCCCCTGAGCTTTCGTTTTATAAAAGGTTTTAAGTCAAGTGCAGGGACTGGTGTTGATGCATTGTCAGTAGTGACATTGGTGCAAGCAGCCAGATTGTCGGCCAAAACATTCCCTTGTATTTCACGGTGCCCTGGAACCCAGCAGACAACGACATGCTGTTGTGATGTGTAGAGTGTGCACAGAAGTGAGTAAAGTGACACCAGCACGGGGTTCTTGTGTTTTTTAGGAGTTTTCAGGCTTTGACCACGCTTAGAAATCTGTGTATATTACCGCCTTTTGTAATTTTATCTGTTTATTGTGTTTTACGACCGCCAGTATTGCGTAAGCTTATCCTGTGAAAATGCTTGCATTAGGATGAAGAACGCCGGCCTCGGAAAAGAATTGGCCTACCGCAGCATATGACATAGAAGTGTTTGACTTTGACGCATCGGTAAAGAACTCAGGGCATGTGTATTTACGTTGTAGTTCTAGGAAGTGTGTATGTATGTGTACAAGTGGTGCGTGCTTTGTGACATCAACAAAAAAGACATCACAGTCTATAAGCTGCCACTGCCACGGTGGCAGATATATTGCAGGAGCCATCAAAGTGTGTTCAAGAGGCACACCTGTTTCTTCGGCCAGGCTCCGTACACTCAGTGCGTAGGGCTGCCTAAACGAAGGACGGTTCTCGAACAAGCTAGAATAAGACAAATCATTGATTGTGAAAGTGAAAGGGTGTTTCTTGTCTGCCCTCACCTTCAAAAAGTACGAAAAGGACAGGGAATATCTTTGTAGGTGGAGCGACCATTCATTCGAATCCACGTACAGGCTCTCCACAGGGCTGGTGCGGAAAGCACCCGTAGAGAGGCGAATGCCTAGATGGTGGACAGGGTCGAGAATTTTCAAGGCTGATGGTGTTGCCGACTGATAGATTATGGCACCGTAACCTTGGCGTGTGCGTACGAGGCTTTGATATAAGTTAATTAAACATTTCCTGTCACTACCTATGTAGTGCGTGACAACACTTTTAAAACATTCATGGCTTTTAAACATTTTGTTTTTAAATACTTGATGTGAGGTACCAAGGTCAACTTGTTGTCCAAGATTAGGCCTAAGAATTTATGCTCCGCATTTACAGACAGACGTTGACCGTTCAGTTCAATGTCGGGTTCTGAGTGCATGCCTCTCTTTCGGGAGAACAAGACACACGTGCTTTTTTGTGGGTTCAGTCGGAATCCGTTTTCCTCTGCCCATTTGGAGACCTTGTTTAAACCTAACTGAACCTGCCGCTCACACGTTGCCAAGTTGCACGACTTGAAGCCAAGCTGAACGTCGTCGACATATGTACAATAGAACATATTGCGGGGGATGGATAGGTGCAAGGAATTCATTTTGATAAGAAAAAGTGTACAACTAAGTACACCCCCTTGCGGCACGCCTGTTTCCTGGACAAATGTTTGGGAGAGAACACTGCCCACACGGACACGGAATGTACGATTGGACAAGTAGCTCTCGATAATAGTAAACATCCTGCCACGCGCACCAAGATTGGACAGGTCTCTCAATATTCCGAATCTCCATGTCATATCATAGGCTTTTTTGATGTCGAGGAACACAGAAAGAAAGTATTGTTTGTGGACAAAGGCATCTCGGATCTGTGCCTCGATACGCACGAGGTGGTCAGTGGTGGATCTACCCTCTCGAAACCCGCATTGGAATGGGTCGAGCAGATTGTTCGTTTCAAGGTAATGTACAAGTCTGCGATTTATGCATTTTTTCAAAAAGTTTACACATGCAACTTGTAAGTGCGATTGGCCTGTAACTACTAACGGAAGATGGATCCTTGCTTTGCTTTAAAATCGGAATAATAATGGCTTCTTTCCACGCAGAAGGGATTTCACCGGAAAACCAGATAGAGTTATACAGGGAAAGCAGGGTTTTTGTGTTTCAGAAGGCAGTTGTTTTAATATTTCGTATACTATACTGTCCGAACCTGGAGCTTATTTATTGCAAACATGTAGCGATGCTTGTAACTCGGCCAAACTGAAAGGGTTGTTGTACGACTCATGTTTAGAGGATTTTCGCTGAAGTTTCTCTTTTTCGATTTTCTTTTGTGTCGTTGAAAAGCTGCAGTATAATGCGACGAACTAGACACCTCTTCGAAGTGGGCACCGAGGAAGTTCGCCTGGTCTTCCAAGGTGTCCCCTTGTGTGTCTACGAGAGGTAGTGAAGATGCGTGTCGTCCTGTTACCTTGCGAACCATGTTCCAGACTTTAGTTTCTTGTGTATATGAAGTGATGCCTGATAAAAACTTAAGCCAGCTTTCTCTCCTAGCCTGCCGGCGCGTTCTCCTGCCTTGGGACTTGATTTTCTTAAAACTTTCAAGATTCTCTGCCGTCGGTGAGTCCTGTAGCAATCTCCACGCTTTGTTTTGTTGTTTGCGTGCATTGCGACATTCAGTATTCCACCATGGGACACGTCGCTTGCCAGGCAGTCCAGAAGTTTGCGGGATGCATTTCATCGCAGCGTCGGTCAGAAAAGTAGAAAAGTATTGTACAGCTGCATCTATGTTTAAACCAGATAGGTCAGTCCAACTTAAGTGACTAATCTGCGAGAACTGTTCCCAATCAGCTTTGTCAGTGATCCATCTGGGGACCTGTGGGTGATATTCATTTGATATGGGTGTGCTTAGCGTTACGGGAAAGTGGTCACTTCCGTAAGGGTTATTGATGACATTCCATGTCAGTAAAGGAAGGAGGGATGGTGAGACAATGCTAAGGTCTATTGACGAGTAGGTATTGCTGGCAAGGCAGTAATATGTGGGCTCTTTCCGATTCAAAAGGCACGCGCCAGAAGTAAAAAGGAACTGTTCGATCAGGCGACCTCGAGCATCGCAGCGAGAGTCACCCCATAGATTGCTATGTGCATTGAAATCTCCAAGGAGAATATAAGGTTCTGGAAGTTTATCTATTTGGGACTGGAATTCACGTTTTTCAAGATGGTAGTGTGGAGGTATGTAGACAGAGCAGATGGTCACGAGTTTGTTCAGGAGGACTACACGAATAGCCACTGCTTCAAGAGATGTTTCGAGTGGTAGATGAGTACATGCAATCCCTTGATTTACTATAATAGCCACACCACCAGATGACGTGGCGGCTTCATTCCTGTCCTTTCGAAAAATAATATACTGGCTTAGAAAATTAGTGATCTTGGGTTTTAGGTGTGTTTCTTGTACACACAGCACTTTTGGTGACTGTTTATGTAAAAGTTCTTGAATATCGTCAAGGTTTCTCAGTAGTCCTCTGACGTTCCACTGTAAAATTTGTGTCTCCATTTTTAATGTAGTTAAGTGCTGTGTGTACAGAAACCTTGCCTTAAGTTACAGGGCCTGTTGGGGCCCTGTAATACGGGTTTTCTCTTTCTTGCTTCGCTCCAAAGAACTGCGCCTTTCCTTCGGCGTGTGGGGCGCCGAAGGAGTATGGCTTGTGTCCATCACCTCTTCTGAGGTGGTGGATCGTGCCTGCTTGGCAGCCACGTTTATGGCAGTTTCGGACCTGACTGTACTTGCAGTGGTCCGTGGTCCAGCAGTCTCTGAAGTCTGCTGGGCTTTTTGAATCGGAGGCGGAGCAGTACAGACTGCTCCAGCCGGAGGCGCTTCTGGCACAACCGCAGTCACACTTGGTGTGAATCTCGCGGGTGCCGAAAGACGTGGCACGGCGCCTCGACGCGCCACGTCGGCGAAGGAAGGTTCAGAATTATTGTGTGTAAAAAAACGTTGACGTGCCTCTTGAAATGACAGGTTAAACTTTACCTTAAGTTCTAATATTTGTTTCTCTTTTTTCCATGCAGGGCATGATCGGGAGTAGGCAGCGTGATCTCCTTCACAGTTAGCGCAACAGGCTTCTGAAGTGCACTTTTCGGATACATGTTCAGCGGATGCGCACTTCGCGCACCTAGCGCGCCCTCTGCACGTTTGAGATCCGTGTCCGAAGCGCTGACACTTAAAACATCGGCGAGGATTCGGTATATAAGGTCTGACGGGAAGCTTGCAGTAACCAGTTTCAATAGAGTCGGGAAGGTTGCTTGTACCGAAGGTAACTATGATGTGCTTTGTTGGGATCTCTTTATTATCTCGCCTGATTATTATTCTTTGTACTTTCACTACATTTTGTTCTTGCCAGCCTTCGAGCAATTCACTTTCAGACAGCTCGAGGAGGTCATCATCAGATATGACACCACGCACTGTGTTCATCGACCTATGTGGGCCCACTGATATTGGGATGTTATCAAATGAAACGAGTTTTGTGAGCTTGTCGTACTGAGTCTTGTCGCGGACTTCTAGAAGGAGATCGCCATTCCCAATCTTAGTTACTTTATTGCCAGGGCCAATGGCATCTGTGAGGGTTTTTGAGACAATAAATGGTGAAATAGATCGAACTGTTTTCTTTTCATTTTGGCTGTGAATTACATGGTACTTGGGGAAGGTCTCTTTAGGCTGTGCAGTAAAGAAGCTGTCATCGGTGCGCCACCTTTTCAGGCGGCGATCAGGGAGTGCAGGAAAAGGGTTTTTCATAAGAAGCATTTTAAATTCGGCGGCGATGGTGGCCACCCACCACCGAGCCCAACAAGGGGACGCTACAAGGTTGAATAGTGAACACTTGGAGACGCCAGCCATGGATCGCCGCTATAACCGAATATAACTACCCAAGGTTGGGTAACTACACAGGGTTAACCCTTGCCGCCAGGAAAATTGGAAGTAAACAGAAGAGAGTAGAAGACAGGACAGATAGATAGCGAGAGATAAAGACGAAGATGTAGGCAGAGAGAGATAGGAAAAGGCGACTGCCGATTTCCCCTGGGTGGGTCAGCCCAGGGGTGCCGTCTACGTGAAGCCGGGGCCAGAGGGGTGTGTTGCCTCTGCCGGGGGGCCTTAAAGGTCCAATCACCCAGCGTCGGCTCAACCCCCAGGATTCCCTTTTCCCCGGACACGGCAGAGCCACGCACGGCTAGGCGTGGGAGGGAGTAGAAACTCCCCCGTTAGCTCGGGTCCGTGGTGTCGCTACGCACGAAACGCCTACTTGCGCAGGCGCCCCTCCGGGGAATTTGATCTACTACTGTCTTTTCAGATGCTAAGCAATTTGAGTAACTAGCAGCACCAAATAAAAAGGATAACATCAGAGCACAGCTCATTTATTGTTCTTTAGAGTGATTTCTTATTAGGTAAGCTTTTTTACATGAAAATTACGTAGTTATTCAAACAGAAACATTCCACGCCAGAAATTTCTCCCATCCCAGCTTTCACTACTGAACATTATTTACTTCATTCATTTCAATAAATAAATTTTGTTAAAAGCTCCATGTATAATCTGCGGAAGTCTCTATATTACACTACTAAGCCCCCACCCCCACCTTCTGGCACTGGGCACCCAGTTGATGCATAGATGTGAAACAGCTGACTGCATTGCCCCGTGGAGGAAAACTGTCGGTTACGGCGTAAAGATTTGATTTCTTTGAGCACAAGGGCCTACTGACTGCAATGTTGGCAGGTGATGCAGATTACAAACACTTTCATAAAGTTGGTCTGCTTGTGCACGGCATGAAATCTTGCCTAAACTTTAAAAGTAGCACAAATAAATGGCTTAGATTTTGTGAAATCAGTATTCAAAGCTAATGATGCAAAAATTACCACTTGCTTTTTTAGCTATAATTACAAAGCAAAGCCTTCAAGGGCCCTAGATAGTGCACTAGTAAGTATCAGTGCACCTTTCAAAATTAAGTACACATTAGTATCAGTTCTTACTGTACCGTGACACCAGACATAATACGAGCTTTTCTACACATCATCACCCAAGCTAAAGCTACTGACACATTCTCATGGTTGGCTCCCTTAATGACATACAAACAGCCATTTTGTTTGTTTTGTCCCTGACATCAACACTGCCCATACTGGTGCACAGGGCCACCAGAACCACATTGTCGGGTCAGCATAAAAACATGCACCAAGATAAGTTAATATTCTCAACCTTTCTCATGTTTCACACTGGCTTATAGTCATGTTTATATAAAGGATATTTGTCTGGCAGAGTTAAGCCAGCCTATAAAATTGGTGTTTGTGCTTCTTTGAATAGATGCAAAAAACTTTCAAAATATTTCGAAAGTACTTCGAAAAAATATTTGAAATTTCGAAATACCTACCCACAAACATTCAAACAAACCTGTGACTGTTTGCGGACGACTGTTTCATATACTCCTCCCATTCACAACATTGAAACCAGCACTAAACTACAACAAGACCTCAACACAGTTGCGCTATGGCGTCAAGACTCATCAATGCCGTTAGACCTAACGAAATGCAAATCGATGTCATTTTCCCGTAAGTGCGACACTGTTCATTATACCTACTTTATCAATTCGCTTCCTCTTCATTCGGCTTCATCGTACAGGTATCTCAGTGTGCACATGTACCCAACTCTTTCATTTGCGCCGCACGTGCAGTCTATCTTATCAGATGCTCGGCGCACGCTTGGATTTCTGCGCCGTAATCTAAAATCAGCATCTCCTGACGTTAAAAAACTAGCATATTTAATATACGTACGCCCAAAGCTCGAATATGCATAATTGATTTGGAATCCATCCCAAGCATACTTCACTAACGAAATAGAATCAGTCCAAAACCGCGCTGCCCGCTTTATGACCTCAAATTTCTCCAGAGAAATCAGCGTCACCGCCCTAAAGCAATCAATCCAACTACCATCTCTCGCGTCACGCAGCCTGATCACAAGCCTATGCCCCCTGCACAGTTTCTTTTTCCGCCCGAAATCAAGACACGAACTTTTACAGCCTCCTAACAGAACTTCTCGCATTAACCATTCTATCCCCATTTCACCACTCAACGGCCGTACATCTTCAATGAATGACTCCTTTTTCCCCCAAGCAATTACACTTTAAAATCGCCTCCCCGACTCCATAGTTAACACACCTGACCGCACATCATCACAAGCAAAATTAGAACCCCACTTTCATTCCACCCAATAACCCATAGCTCTAGATATATCCCACCAGCGTACTGTATGTGTAATTTTTTTGCCATGTTGTTTGTACTCATTTTCCCAGTCAAAAGTTTTTTGTTTATCGTTTGATTAGTTGTCATTCTTGACAAAACTACCATATGCGTATTTAGAATTGTATTGTTTATGATAATTTGTTCTGATTGAATTGTACACCCTCACAGCGTATTTGTTGCCCCCCCGTATGTAATGCCTTCGTTCCTTTAAGGAAGCAGTAAATGAAATTAAATTGCAGTACACAGCTTCAGCGAGCCATACACCTTTGTCCATTGCAGTATAGTTGTTATAACAATATTAACAAATAGCACATAGCTTCCAATCTGCTTACAGAGAGGCCAGAAGGCATTACTGCTTAATTTATTAATATAAAATCTAAGATCAGCATCCGCATCGATGACTTGAGCACATTCAGGGGCTTTTTTGACTACTTTCTGAATCACCATAAACTTCGCTGGCTGGTAAAAAGAAAAATCATCCCATAGACTTAGTTGATCTTTGAGCCCAAGATTGTCCACAGCTAGCTCTTTGAATATGCCTACATATTAAAAAACAAACAAAGGAGCAGTAGGTAAATAATAATGATTTATTTATTCAAATGTTACGTCATGAAGTATAAGCACATAAGCGAATTTGTAGACAAAGAAACAAACGAGATGAGAGGGACATGAGAGAGTTAGCTGTCGCCTATAGAAGCTGACACCCACGACAACGGCAGCTGTATAATGTGGCCGGTATGAAGGCAGCAGTACACAATGAAGCTGGCATGACACATGCTCTAACAAGGTAACCATGTTTATTTTTCTCCCTTTATGTTACAATCAGTATAGCATGTTATGAAAAAGCACATACTATTCAAACTTCATGCTACTGACTTGTTTCCTATAGCAACTCCAAACAACAGGCAATATATTCTTGATTTCTGCAACTAAGCAATCTAGCAAGGGGAACGAGCTATGGATCAGGTCATGTAATAGTTCATTTCATTGCATGCAACTTTTGCAGTCAAAATAGGTCTTGATATTTGGGCTTTAATTGCACTCACAGCACGACGGCTGGCATATGTGAAACTGAAAATGAGGAGAGCTAATAGATGCGATAATAAAGAGATCACAAAAGCTGTAATTAATACCGGATAAGTCATGAGAACATACAATTCATGGTTCTGGTAAAAAAAACGAGTATTAGTCTTACTCACACAATTTGATCTACCACTGTCTTTTCAGATGCAAAGCATTTTGAGTAACTAGCAGCACCAAATAAAAAAGATAACATAAGAGCACAGCTCATTTATTGTTCTTCAGATTGATTTCTTATTAGGTTAGCTTTTTTACATGAAAATTACGTAGTTACTCAAACAAAAACATTCCACGCAAGAAATTCATCCCATCCTAGCTTTCACTACTGAACATTATTTACTTCATTCATTTCAATAAATAAATTTTGTTAAAAGCTCCATGTATAATCTGCGGAATTCTCTATATTACACTACTAAGCTCCCACCCCCACCTCCTCGCACTGGGCACCCAGTTGATGCATAGATGTGAAACAGCTGACTGCATTGCCCCGTGGAGGAAAACTGTCGGTTACGGAAAAAAGCGGTTGCCTCACATGAGTGTTAACCTAACGGCCACATGTGAGAATGAACATTGTCAGATGTCGATAGTTGCTTCGAAATAGAACTTATCTAAGCGGCATCTAGGGTAGCAGACAATCCTTTTTTCTGGCTCCATACATTCCACAGAGCAATTTTCATGAGTGGCTACGCGCCGTCTATTGTGACTGGCCAACACTGCCAACACCACCACGGTCCCGTCATTCCAACAGGTGCACGGTACTAACGCCACACGAAGTAACATCTGCGTGTGCACGTATAAACACACATGCGCGCGTGCGCACACACTCCATGCTATATCACTGATATAGCATTATTTCGTTGTGTGATAGTATATGTCCTGTTATTGTTTATTCCACCTAACCTTGCTGCGATAGCTCAGTCTTTTGGCGCGCTGCCACAATTTACACGACTCCTCAGGTCGCAAATTCGATTTCCAGGTGTGATGTGTTTTAATGTCACATTGCGGGAGAATTAACCTGACTGCTTTAAATAATTCATTACTATTCTTTTTAGAAGAAAATTAGGCGGAAGGCTGAACCTGTATTCAACAGGCCCGGCACGTACGTTATCATTTCTTTTTCTGTGGCGCGCCATTTGAGTGAGGCACCAGCGTGATCTTGCCAGCTTATCATTTTCCTTGGAGAAATAGTCTTGAGCCCAGAAGAAAGAAATAGTGGAAAGTCTTAGCGCACCTATAAATAATATAACTAGCTTTGGTGTCACTTGGAACCAAAACTGAATATAATAATAATGGTTTATTTTTTCCACCAATACACAGTTGATGGAGGGGGTGAGAATAAAAGCGATTATCCGCTTGACTAAGTTCTCACCCCCCAATGTACATAAGGCAGTGGCGGTGGCGGCAACAGAACACCACAGCTGACAAGAATACACAACATTAACAAAATTAGAATTGATAAAGCCTTCAAACTAAAAAAAAAAAAAAAAAAAAAAACCCACACAGACACAGTGCAATAAACATATATAGTAATATAAATCAAAAGTCGCAATATGTAAAGCACGAATACATTAAACATATTATTTACATGCAGCGGTGACTGCATTTTCATCCTTTGTGTTTTTGTTTATTGTTTTCCCTAATTGTTATCTACGAACTTTGAAGATAAGGTCTTAATTGTCAGGAGTGTTAATAAGATATTGGCGAAGTTGAGAAAGGGTGATATCTGCTATGTTAACACCTGATGAATATAACCTGTTTAATTGTAACGGTAGCTGATAAGTAATTTTTTGTTGTCCATAGTTAGTTCTTATACGAGGAAGCATCCAAGGTGGTTGATGACGGTGAGGGTACTTTGATTGATAACGTATCATGGAAGCGATATCTGTAATAGTAATGAACGTTTTTTTTGTTCGATCTTATAGCGGCGTAAAAGCCTGTAAATGTATAGGTGGTAAACATTGATGATTTCATGTTCACTAAACAAGTGATCTGTTGTATGTCTGTGAGGAAGGTTGTAAATTAGACGGAGGATTTTATTATGGAGTGATGAAATTTTTCTTAAATTAGTTTTAGTCGTTGTCGCCCACACTAACGTGCAGTAGTTCAAGTGTGAAAGGAATAAAGCGTGGTATATAGCAAGCTTTGCCTTTAAAGGTAAAACAGATTTATGTCGCCAAAGTATACCAACCGCTCTCGATGCTTTTAATAAAATGTTGTGGACATGATCATTCCATTGCAAATGTAGTGTGAAATAAACTCCTAGTGATTTTATTGACCTGACAATTTCAACTGGCTGGGATTTATACAGCAAATGTACTAAAGTATCAGATTTTTTATTAATAGAATTAAAAATTATAGCTTTAGTTTTATTTACATTAACTGACAGTGCATTTTCCTTTGTCCAAACTTCTAGCTTACCTAATACATTGTTACCACGGGAAGATAGCTCATTGTGTGTATCAGCTGACAAAAGGATTGTAGTGTCATCCGCATAAATAATAAACCTGGATTGATCATCAATGTTCGCAATATCATTAATATAAATGTTAAAGAGAAGAGGCCCAAGTATACTGCCCTGTGGCACACCGGCTGTAATATCACGCGTTTTGGACTGAAAATTGCTGATTTGAACGTACTGCTTCCGATGAGATAAATAAGATTTTATTAAATCTAAAGCGTGCCCTCTAATACCACATAAATCCAATTTTCTAAATAAGATACTGTGTACTATGCAGTCAAATGCTTTGGTAAAATCTACAAAATGCCTAACACGAACTTATTTTTTTCTAATTTATCAAGAATATATTCTTTTTGATGAATCAAAGCAATTTCCGTAGAACGGTTTTTTCTAAATCCATACTGAGAATCATTGATAATATTGTTAGATTGTAAAAACTTGTCCATGCGTTTCAGTATGATTTTTTCCAGACATTTAGAAAAAACAGGAAGGATACTAATTGGCCTATAATTGCTAAAGTCATTTTTGTCTCCCTTTTTGTAAAGCACAATTACTTTTGCTATTTGCATAGCCGAAGGAAATGTAGCGGTTTGCAGGCACAAATTAAAGATATGTGTAAGCGGCACACAGATTAATTCAATGACATATTTTACTGGACGAATTTGTATGTTGTTTAAATCACATGACGTACTGTTTGAAAGCTCAAGAAACGTTTGCGTTACTTCACTCTCACCTACTGGTTCAAGAAAAAGAGTAGATGAACATCTGGCAGTAGGGGTGTCTTGTGAGTTATGTGGTGTAGAATGATCCCTTGCGAAGTACAAACTAAATGCCTCAGCTAATTTTTCCCCTGTGTAATCTTCTCCTTTATGAGTGATCTTGTCGAAATGCGTATCCTCAATGAAATTAGCGTCCAGAGAACGGATTTGTTTCCATAGTTTATCAGGATGCCGAAATGAATTTTCGAATTGTTTTTCATAATATCGCTTTTTGGCATTTCGGATGTCACTGGTCAACTTGTTTCTGTAGCTTTTAAACTCTTGAAACAGCTGTGTGCTTTTGGAGGCAATGTATGTGTTATAGAGTTTATTCTTCTGTTTAATGCGTGTATGAAGTTCATTACATATCCAAGGTTTTCTTATCTTTTTCATAGTACGTTTCTTTTTTAGCGGAAAGTGCCTATTATAAACACCGCAGAATTTACTAAGAAACTTTTCATAAGCTGCCTCTGCATTGGTTTCATTGAACACATCACTCCATGACATAAGTGACATTTCACTGTGAAAATTTTCAAGAGCATTAGGTGTGACGTACTGAACCATTGGGGTACATGTGTGTTTAGATCTAGGCTGCTTTTTCTGAAAAAACAAATAAATGCCCATGTGGTCACTTAAATCGCAACAGATTACCCCTGAATGTATAACAGAATTGTTAATATTGGTAATAAACAGGTCAATCAGTGTTTCTGAGTTAGTAGTTATACGAGTAGGAAGCTTAGTAACAATACTGAAGCCAAAACTTCTTAACAGCACATCAAAATCAATTGCATGGGCAGAATTAGACATCATGTCTATATTAAAATCACCGCCCATAATGACATCATAGTGATGTGCAGAAGTAAAAGAAATATATGATTCAATGTACTCAAAAAATACGTCAACATCTCCACTGGGTGGTCGGTAGAACACTGAATAAACGGTATTATTTGCCAATACAGAAACAACCTCAACAGCAGATGACATGCAACAAAGTTCCGAGATCAATTCACATTCGATTTTCTTATTAACGAAAATGCAAACACCTCCACCACGACCCACATTACGATTGACGGCAAATGTGGAAAATGATGGCAAACAAAAGCTACTGCTCAGCCATGACTCAGATACCATGACGAAATCAAAAGACAGGTTAAAACTGTCTAACAAAATTTGCAGTTCATCAGCCTTATTGTTCAGTGATCGTACATTCAAATGAAAACATTTCACTGATGAGCCCAACCAATCGGTAGGCATGACGCTGCGAATGTTGCAAGGCAACACGAATCTATTGTTAGCCATTTTGACGTGATGTTCACATATTATGTGCTGACGTGCCTAACCACAGTAAAATTAGCCAGCTGACTCGCGTCCCTGACAACATGGGACGGTTCGCCATCTTTCCTGCGGATGAAGATTTTCCCGTTTGCATACCACACGTAACGGAAGCCATTATCGCGAGCCCATTGCTTCACAGTCCACAATAGTGTTCTTGCCCTGCGCGTTAGGTTTTCCGAAAAGTATATGTTTGCATCCTTTTCCTTTAGTAATCGCCTTTTCTGCAGCCACATATCCCTCAGCTTTTGGCTTTGAAAACGTATGATAATGGCGGGGGTCTTATTTGCCTTCGCCGGAAGGCGATGATAAGCTTCAAGGTCGTGATCGCTGACCTCAGGAACTTGGATCATCCTGGCTATCTCGTTTATCTTTTGGAGTAGATTCTCGTGCTCGTTGAAAAGTTTCCCATGAATTTCCAAGTTTCGGCTCCTGCTACGCATTTCCAGGTCATTCAAGTCAGAGTTTATCTGGTGTAGTTTCCTCGTCAGGCCTTGCTCGTTCCAACTGTTCAGTTCTCTTACGGAGCTGCTCAATTTGTTTATCTTGGCTGTCCAATCGCTTCAGAATGGTATCGAAATGATCAGACATTGTTTGCACTGCCTGTTCAATGCTGTTCATCTTTTCATTTAGTGGCATTAGAAAATCAAGTTTTGACTTAACTCCGCAAAAGCAACAGCAAAGTTAAAATCCTGACGAGCCGCAGCAGCGGCACCTGCACCGACGCATGGCGCACCAGTTTTACACGTGGAACACACATAGTTTTTGCGAGAATTGGTGCCACTTCTCGTCTTATCAAGCGGCTCAGTCAGTCCAGAGCACTGTTCGATGTGATAAGAATTACCACACTTTTTGCATTTCACTTTAGCATCAGTAGTTTCTAGGGTAAGCATGCAAGCAAGGCATATGTCCTCCTCAGAAACACTCATCTCTCATACACCTCGAAAAGCATGACTACGACGACAAGTTTGGCAGTAGCAGCAACCAGCAGAAAAATAGGAAAAGGAAAACACTGTGTGAATGTGTGAAGACAAACCTGTGAAAAATGCAGATGAACACGTCAGAACGGGCGTCTATCGCCGGTCACCGCTACTGCCAAACTGCCGATAACAGGTGGGGGCAGGGGCGTCTCAGATCATGACGCAATCCCAATGTTTGCGATGCCAGATTCCGTCGGCCGCCGAGTCCTGTGAAAAATGCAGATGAACACGTCAGAACGGGCGTCTATCGCCGGTCACCGCTACTGCCAAGTAGCGGTGACCGGCGATAGACGCCCGTTCTGACGTGTTCATCTGCATTTTTCACAGGACTCGGCGGCCGACGGAATCTGGCATCGCAAACATTGGGATTGCGTCATGATCTGAGACGCCCCTGCCCCCACCTGTTATCGGCAGTTTGGCAGTAGCGGTGACCGGCGATAGACGCCCGTTCTGACGTGTTCATCTGCATTTTTCACAGGTTCGTCCCTGTCCTGCCGCTGATACCGGTGGTCCTATTCTCTGGATAGCTGGTTCTGCCGCACTGACGAGCGTGGTACCTTGCAACGCCGGCAACTGCTACATTATTCTTCTTTTGGATGTCCAGGACTCGGCGGCCGACGGAATCTGGCATCGCAAACATTGGGATTGCGTCATGATCTGAGACGCCCCTGCCCCCACCTGTTATCGGCAGTTTGGCAGTAGCGGTGACCGGCGATAGACGCCCGTTCTGACGTGTTCATCTGCATTTTTCACAGGTTTGTCTTCACACATTCACACAGTGTTTTCCTTTTCCTATTTTTCTGCTGGTTGCTGCTACTGCCAAACTTGTCGTCGTAGTCATGCTTTTCGAGGTGTATGAGAGATGAGTGTTTCTGAGGAGGACATATGCCTTGCTTGCATGCTTACCCTAGAAACTACTGATGCTAAAGTGAAATGCAAAAAGTGTGGTAATTCTTATCACATCGAACAGTGCTCTGGACTGACTGAGCCGCTTGATAAGACGAGAAGTGGCACCAATTCTCGCAAAAACTATGTGTGTTCCACGTGTAAAACTGGTGCGCCATGCGTCGGTGCAGGTGCCGCTGCTGCGGCTCGTCAGGATTTTAACTTTGCTGTTGCTTTTGCGGAGTTAAGTCAAAAACTTGATTTTCTAATGCCACTAAATGAAAAGATGAACAGCATTGAACAGGCAGTGCAAACAATGTCTGATCATTTCGATACCATTCTGAAGCGATTGGACAGCCAAGATAAACAAATTGAGCAGCTCCGTAAGAGAACTGAACAGTTGGAACGAGCAAGGCCTGACGAGGAACTACACCAGATAAACTCTGACTTGAATGACCTGGAAATGCGTAGCAGGAGCCGAAACTTGGAAATTCATGGGAAACTTTTCAACGAGCACGAGAATCTACTCCAAAAGATAAACGAGATAGCCAGGATGATCCAAGTTCCTGAGGTCAGCGATCACGACCTTGAAGCTTATCATCGCCTTCCGGCGAAGGCAAATAAGACCCCCGCCATTATCATACGTTTTCAAAGCCAAAAGCTGAGGGATATGTGGCTGCAGAAAAGGCGATTACTAAAGGAAAAGGATGCAAACATATACTTTTCGGAAAACCTAACGCGCAGGGCAAGAACACTATTGTGGACTGTGAAGCAATGGGCTCGCGATAATGGCTTCCGTTACGTGTGGTATGCAAACGGGAAAATCTTCATCCGCAGGAAAGATGGCGAACCGTCCCATGTTGTCAGGGACGCGAGTCAGCTGGCTAATTTTACTGTGGTTAGGCACGTCAGCACATAATATGTGAACATCACGTCAAAATGGCTAACAATAGATTCGTGTTGCCTTGCAACATTCGCAGCGTCATGCCTACCGATTGGTTGGGCTCATCAGTGAAATGTTTTCATTTGAATGTACGATCACTGAACAATAAGGCTGATGAACTGCAAATTTTGTTAGACAGTTTTAACCTGTCTTTTGATTTCGTCATGGTATCTGAGTCATGGCTGAGCAGTAGCTTTTGTTTGCCATCATTTTCCACATTTGCCGTCAATCGTAATGTGGGTCGTGGTGGAGGTGTTTGCATTTTCGTTAATAAGAAAATCGAATGTGAATTGATCTCGGAACTTTGTTGCATGTCATCTGCTGTTGAGGTTGTTTCTGTATTGGCAAATAATACCGTTTATTCAGTGTTCTACCGACCACCCAGTGGAGATGTTGACGTATTTTTTGAGTACATTGAATCATATATTTCTTTTACTTCTGCACATCACTATGATGTCATTATGGGCGGTGATTTTAATATAGACATGATGTCTAATTCTGCCCATGCAATTGATTTTGATGTGCTGTTAAGAAGTTTTGGCTTCAGTATTGTTACTAAGCTTCCTACTCGTATAACTACTAACTCAGAAACACTGATTGACCTGTTTATTACCAATATTAACAATTCTGTTATACATTCAGGGGTAATCTGTTGCGATTTAAGTGACCACATGGGCATTTATTTGTTTTTTCAGAAAAAGCAGCCTAGATCTAAACACACATGTACCCCAATGGTTCAGTACGTCACACCTAATGCTCTTGAAAATTTTCACAGTGAAATGTCACTTATGTCATGGAGTGATGTGTTCAATGAAACCAATGCAGAGGCAGCTTATGAAAAGTTTCTTAGTAAATTCTGCGGTGTTTATAATAGGCACTTTCCGCTAAAAAAGAAACGTACTATGAAAAAGATAAGAAAACCTTGGATATGTAATGAACTTCATACACGCATTAAACAGAAGAATAAACTCTATAACACATACATTGCCTCCAAAAGCACACAGCTGTTTCAAGAGTTTAAAAGCTACAGAAACAAGTTGACCAGTGACATCCGAAATGCCAAAAAGCGATATTATGAAAAACAATTCGAAAATTCATTTCGGCATCCTGATAAACTATGGAAACAAATCCGTTCTCTGGACGCTAATTTCATTGAGGATACGCATTTCGACAAGATCACTCATAAAGGAGAAGATTACACAGGGGAAAAAATTAGCTGAGGCATTTAGTTTGTACTTCGCAAGGGATCATTCTACACCACATAACTCACAAGACACCCCTACTGCCAGATGTTCATCTACTCTTTTTCTTGAACCAGTAGGTGAGAGTGAAGTAACGCAAACGTTTCTTGAGCTTTCAAACAGTACGTCATGTGATTTAAACAACATACAAATTCGTCCAGTAAAATATGTCATTGAATTAATCTGTGTGCCGCTTACACATATCTTTAATTTGTGCCTGCAAACCGCTACATTTCCTTCGGCTATGCAAATAGCAAAAGTAATTGTGCTTTACAAAAAGGGAGACAAAAATGACTTTAGCAATTATAGGCCAATTAGTATCCTTCCTGTTTTTTCTAAATGTCTGGAAAAAATCATACTGAAACGCATGGACAAGTTTTTACAATCTAACAATATTATCAATGATTCTCAGTATGGATTTAGAAAAAACCGTTCTACGGAAATTGCTTTGATTCATCAAAAAGAATATATTCTTGATAAATTAGAAAAAAATAAGTTCGTGTTAGGCATTTTTGTAGATTTTACCAAAGCATTTGACTGCATAGTACACAGTATCTTATTTAGAAAATTGGATTTATGTGGTATTAGAGGGCACGCTTTAGATTTAATAAAATCTTATTTATCTCATCGGAAGCAGTACGTTCAAATCAGCAATTTTCAGTCCAAAACGCGTGATATTACAGCCGGTGTGCCACAGGGCAGTATACTTGGGCCTCTTCTCTTTAACATTTATATTAATGATATTGCGAACATTGATGATCAATCCAGGTTTATTATTTATGCGGATGACACTACAATCCTTTTGTCAGCTGATACACACAATGAGCTATCTTCCCGTGGTAACAATGTATTAGGTAAGCTAGAAGTTTGGACAAAGGAAAATGCACTGTCAGTTAATGTAAATAAAACTAAAGCTATAATTTTTAATTCTATTAATAAAAAATCTGATACTTTAGTACATTTGCTGTATAAATCCCAGCCAGTTGAAATTGTCAGGTCAATAAAATCACTAGGAGTTTATTTCACACTACATTTGCAATGGAATGATCATGTCCACAACATTTTATTAAAAGCATCGAGAGCGGTTGGTATACTTTGGCGACATAAATCTGTTTTACCTTTAAAGGCAAAGCTTGCTATATACCACGCTTTATTCCTTTCACACTTGAACTACTGCACGTTAGTGTGGGCGACAACGACTAAAACTAATTTAAGAAAAATTTCATCACTCCATAATAAAATCCTCCGTCTAATTTACAACCTTCCTCACAGACATACAACAGATCACTTGTTTAGTGAACATGAAATCATCAATGTTTACCACCTATACATTTACAGGCTTTTACGCCGCTATAAGATCGAACAAAAAAAAACGTTCATTTACTATTACAGATATCGCTTCCATGATACGTTATCAATCAAAGTACCCTCACCGTCATCAACCACCTTGGATGCTTCCTCGTATAAGAACTAACTATGGACAACAAAAAATTACTTATCAGCTACCGTTACAATTAAACAGGTTATATTCATCAGGTGTTAACATAGCAGATATCACCCTTTCTCAACTTCGCCAATATCTTATTAACACTCCTGACAATTAAGACCTTATCTTCAAAGTTCGTAGATAACAATTAGGGAAAACAATAAACAAAAACACAAAGGATGAAAATGCAGTCACCGCTGCATGTAAATAATATGTTTAATGTATTCGTGCTTTACATATTGCGACTTTTGATTTATATTACTATATATGTTTATTGCACTGTGTCTGTGTGGGTTTTTTTTTTCTTTTTTAGTTTGAAGGCTTTATCAATTCTAATTTTGTTAATGTTGTGTATTCTTGTCAGCTGTGGTGTTCTGTTGCCGCCACCGCCACTGCCTTATGTACATTGGGGGGTGAGAACTTAGTCAAGCGGATAATCGCTTTTATTCTCACCCCCTCCATCAACTGTGTATTGGTGGAAAAATAAACCATTATTATTATTATTATTATTATTAGATTTTGTCAAGTTTTCTCGGTTTCCTTTTTGTCTGTGGTATTCGTGTACTATATCTTTCTGTACTGCGGTGATATAAAGGTCCAAGCACTTGTCTCGATTACTGTTTGGTGTCCAATCATTTCATCTACGACGGTGAATGGTTTCGTGGTTGGAAGTCCTGTCGAAGAAATATTCGCGCAACCTTAAGCTTCGAGAGAAGTTTTCGAGGTCTCGGAGCAAGTGGAATTCATCGAAAAATTTTGTGGTTGGGCAGAAGCTTAGTCCTTTAAATAGCAGTTTTTCTTTGTCAGGTGACAAGCTCGTGTTCGATAAGTTTACAACCACAGTGTCACAGGGTGTGTTCCTAGATGGGTGCTCGTTTGTACCGTTAGTGGTTTTCTGGGTGGTGGTGTTGTAGGAATAAGGAACTATATCAGGTAACGCGGGTTTGGGCACATGCTCTCTTTTGAGTTTATGAATTTTTGTGGTCATGATGGCTTGGTATTTATTCTGTTAAAATTCTGTTAATCAGGTGATTTCTTCGTTCGATAAAGTGTTGTGGCGGAGAATGATGTTGGTCATAGCGACCAGTTTCTTTACCTGCTTATCACTGTGAATAAGTGCGGTTTCTGTTAATTTAGGAGATGCCTCAAGGAGGACATTTTTCCATGTTATTTGGTCGTGTTCATCTAGATTTAAAGCGGCTGGTGTGAGGGAGAGTGTCATATCCTTAGGGGCTATTCTAGCACGAAGGTCAACTTGCAATGTTGATTTATGCATTTCATGTCTAATTCGTTTGTCAGCAAGTTTTCGTACTTTAAGGAAAGTGGCACTGCAACTGATGAGGTGGAAGTGATGAGGTGGACTTACATCTCAGATGTCAATCTTCTTTTGGGTGCGGGGATGGCACTGATGAGGCGCGCAGGATGTAGTTATGTCCGGCAGCCTTCGTCCTTGTAGGGAGGATCTCGGCGTTGGGCTCCTGGCGAACGTGTTCGTAGGCAGTTCCGCGGTGCGCAATAGGGGGACGCGGTTTCGTAGTTCGGCAGGCTTCCCTTTGAGGAGTGGTGTAGTGGTGCTGTCGTGTAGTGCTTTTGGTCTCGACATCCGATATGGAGGGACGCGTGTTGGCTGTTCAGCAGACTTCCCCCCCTAGTAGTGGTGCGCTGTTGATGATGGTGAGGGGGTGCTTGTGACTCGCGGGAGTCACAGTTTCGTTGATGATAGTGAGGGGGTGCTTGTGGCTCGCAGGAGTCACAGTTTCACCGATCGTCGGGAACTCATCGGTGACGTTGGGTGGGTGTGGCTCCTATTGTGGGGCTTCTGGTGTATGTTGATATGCAGAGTTCTTGTCCCGAGTGTCTTGTTGTGTTGAACAGATATTAACGGGAGCTGCTGGATTAGTCGATTACCCCGTGGTAGCTTCGAAGTCTTGCACAAAGTCTTGCACAATTTCTTGCACAAAGTTCCTTGAAACCAATGTTATACAGAAGATACATAGACGACATCTTCCTTATTTGAACCCACAGCGAGGACGAACTTCTCAGCTTTATCGACACTTACAATGCTGTACATCCGAACATACACTTTACACACACATACTCGCAAGTAACCGTAAATTTTCTTGAGGTTACCATTACAATAGAAGAAGAGAAGCTATCTACAACCCTATATCGCAAACCAACGGATCGACAACAATACCTGCATTACCAAAGCGATCACC
Source organism: Rhipicephalus microplus (assembly GCF_013339725.1). NCBI lineage: Eukaryota > Metazoa > Arthropoda > Arachnida > Ixodida > Ixodidae > Rhipicephalus > Rhipicephalus microplus. Next base: position 168,742,139 of record NC_051169.1, on the reverse strand, counting down.
CACGCCACTGTAAAATCAGTATTCCATACAGCCAGGCTCACCGGTTTAAGCGAATCTGCTCTAGAGACGCTGACTTTGACACGAGCTCACACAGGCTAAAACTTATGCTCGAAAAACAAAAATACCGCCCACATGTAATTAATGACGCTGTTCAAAAAGCGAGAAAACTAAAGCGTGAAGACTTACTTATGAAGCGACCACCGCTAGAAGACCCACAACTAACAAACCTCTGCTTGACTTACAGCACAAACTTCCTCAATGTAAAGAAAATCCTTAAACGACATTACAACATTCTGGAACAAAGTTAACGTCTAAAACGCGCATTTCCATTCGCTCCAGGCGTTGTTTACCGACGACCGCGTAACCTCAAAGACACACTTGTCCACTCTCAAATTAACACATCACCACCCAATTTTCATGCCGACCTTGTTTAAAGCCACGATGTCTTGTATTTAAGGTGATGCGAGAAACACACAAAGCAACCAGCACACAATCCAAGTTTTCGATTAACATATGAGGAAACCTAACATGCGATTCCTCTAATGGGGTATACCTACTCGAATGCAACGTGTGTGGTATGCAGTACATCGGACAAACAGAAACACCATTTAGGATTGGCTTCAATAATCACAGAGCCCATGCGAAATTAGCCCCAAGCCTACCTCCATCAAAACATCTCACTCTTCCCGACCATGCACTCGACAAACTATCAGTAACGCTCTTAGAGACGGGATTTAAATCAAATCGAGAACGTGAACAACGAGAGTCATACCTTATCCACCAATTTAACACCCTCCATAGAGGAATAAATGAGAATTCTGGAACACTTGCAGCAATTAAAGCATTAGAAAACAATAACGGCAATAATGAAAATAGTTACGGAGTTCACGGCACTGCAGCTGCGAAGGGCACTGGACAACTCAAAACAATTCCAAGTGTAACTACTCTTCCTAAGTGCAGCTGTCGTCTGTTTTCTGTTTTATTTTACTACCCAATCAATTGTGCCATGCCCAACGGCAACCCTGTGCACAGCCGGGAGGCCCTCACTGCACGCGTAATCCAGAAGCGGGCAAGGAATTGGCATTGCGCCCGCTTACCAGCCTCTGCCGCAATACGCGGAACCCCTCTTTCTACGACGAATTGTTGACGGGACCCCGAGTAGTTAAAGGCTTAAAACTTTCTAACATGCCCGCTTACCAGCCTCTGTCCCTATACGCGCTACCCCTCTTTCTACGACGAAATATTTACAGGGCTCCGAGTAGTTAAAGGCTTAGATCTTCCTAAAAAAGCTCTTTTTTGCCCCACACCGAACGGCCAGTGGCAGAAGGCGCCGTCTGGTCGGGAAGAATGCGTTAGTGAAAGGAAGCATACACAGACCACTGACATCAGAAAGGTGAAGGGGAGAAAGGGGAGAGAGATGAAGTGGAAGTGGAAGGAAGAGTGGAAGGGGGGCGCCCGAGGAGAGTCCACCTTATATTCTTTCTCTTTTTTCTTCTTTCAACTTTTTTTCTTTTTTCTTTTCTTTGTCTCTTTCCTTTCCCTCTGATTTGAAATTGTATAAAGCTGAGCACCAACAAACTGTACCTTTAATCCTGATGAAGGCCAGACTCTAGGCCGAAACGTCGAAATAAACCACGTTGTGACCGCTCACAGAGGATCTACTGGACTATATGCAGCGCTACGGCCACCAACCACCATGCCTGCCTATATATATATATGATGCCAGGTTTGTCTCATGAAATGAAGCCACGGGATAATTCTTGAGTGCATCATTTAGGAAGGCTGACGACGTGGACACGTAAAAGTAATGTGCGTGTGCGAAGACACCCTCACAAAAGGGAAAATTGATGATGCCCATGGTCGTTACTGTGGGGGTGGCAACAAAGGCTGAGGAGTTTCAGGCGCAACGACAGCCAGGGTAGCCGAACGCAAGCTCTTCACTTAATGGACAAGCTCTAGATGAAGTAGGCAAATCAGGTGATTTATTGCAGACACTGTAATGCGAAAATATACAGCAAACACAATTGATGCTCCACCTGTTCCAGTCGGACGAGCAGCAAAACGCACTTGTGATTTATTTGGGAAAGAAAGCTATTTATCAAGACAGAAGAAGTAAATCTTTTTCGCCATTTATAACACATCTCAACCACAACAAATCAAGAGTGGCTTTACTTGGCTTCTTTCAAACCTTGGCGCAAACACCTCATTGTAGCAGTTTTCAGTAGGACCTTGCACTTCAGCCTCATTGACATAGAAAAAGATAGCAGAACTTCTCAAGTGTACAGCATGAATTCATAAGCATGTTCTTAATCACTTCATCAGTAGCAGCAGTAAACACAGCTACGTTGTAGGGAGTACGTAACCTGTGTCGTTCGGAGGCTGCACCAATTTCAGCACACCAATGACGTTTTTTTTCTCCTATTGAAACGTATGCTCCACCTGTCACTTATTTTACCTAATGGGTCATGCAGATCAGTAGTCATCAATAGAAGCCATAAATTTTAATTGGTTGTCTAGTAACCATGAGAAAGTTTCGTGCCTAGCTAATTCAGAGACAACACACAATAGTAACAGTGTATGAAAAGAAGGCTACAATGTGCGAACTGCATTGCTATGACCACTGCAAATCTGACTTTTTTGGTTCAGTGATCCTACCATTTTTATGCCAAAGATATTGTACCTTTCCTTACGCATTGATTATATCTGTAAAAAGCTGGTGCTTTGACAATATTCTACTCTGTTTAGTAACAGTGGTCATTCTTTGTTATCTGCCTTTACCGTGCATTATTTTGCTGTCTGTCTAAAAATTATCTTTTCATGCCAATAGTGCAAGCCAAATAAATAATCAAGTGATTTCTGTGGTACCCAAGTAGGCACATCATGCTTGTCTCTTGGATGGACCTTCTAGATTAGCAAAGTGCACCCAGAAAAGACCAATTAGTTAAGTAATCTCCACCTCAAAAACACAGTGCATCGAACATGATGGCAACTGTATGCAGTGCTGCTTTGTCAACTGCACTCGTAAATTACCGACAAAGTCGTAGCCCTCCTGCTCGATAAGCACAAAAAACAGGCCTACCCGCTTCTGGGAAAACCTACCGAGTGGCTTCGTAAATGTTTTCCCGTTTTTCTTCCTAGTTCTGGCCATAACGCAGTAAAAAAAACCAATGCGCAGCATATATCAGACGAATCATTAACCGGCCAAAACAATTATACTCATCAAATCTAATCGTTGAATCATGGCAAGTGAACCACCGTGGCCTGCAGATAATGAAAAATGTTTTACGCAACAAGTTTTTTTTGCGAGAGTTTCGTTAAGCAATAATTTATCTAATATGCAGTGGGTAAATACATGAATGCGCAATTTTGTGTTATGTATCGGGCGCTGTAATGACACTCGCCCACGCATGATCGTTCTTTACCTGCCAATAGACGACAAAAGTGCAGGCTTCTCCGGGTTCACATTTTGCTGTTTGTTACCTGCAAGAACAAAAGCGAAGTAACAATATCGTGATCGCGGTATGCTTGGCTTTGATTACTCACCTTGCGGCAAGATTTTCATGATTTCTCCTTGCTCTTCACCACTTCCCACATCTTTCAGCAATGGAAATACTCCTGGATAGTTGCGATGACATTGTTCTCACCGAATGATATGCCACAGATTGCAAAACGCGGCTCGCACAGGCGATCAGCTGTTTTTTAGGGGCGAAGCTCCTTATGGCGTGGCTTGTGCGTCCCTCGTAGTACGTAACCACCAGTGGCACATACCCGAAATAGGTATAACATTTGACCTCCAAGGTGGGGCTGGTGAGAGACTTCTTCTGTTCGTTGTTTAATTATAAAAAATAGCGCTCAATGTACATGCCAATGGCTGCTAATGGGGAATGAGAGACAGGATCATTCGGCTTTTAGTCAACGCGCACGCTGCGATCTTCATTAGCAGCCAATGACATGTACATTGAGCACTATCGGACAAGAAAAGGTTGCTACATTATACTCGCTGGGTGTAACCTCCTTAGTTTTATAAAGGTTTAGCGAGCGTTGAGCCGCAGTGCCATGAATACAGTGAACTAGTATATACCATGAACTCAAGGTGGTTGAAGGTGGAAAGTAGATCCGAAGCGCACGCCGTAAGAAAGTGTGCGTGTGCCACCTCTCGTTTAGTCCTTGGAATGTCCACTAAATGGCGGTGCTTCTATATGGGGAATATATGATAAAAAGATGCGAGATGGTGGGACTTGGAGTGTTGAATAGATGGACGAACGGACACACAGATAGATGCATGGATGGACGCATGAACGGACGCAGGGGCGGATGCATGAACGAACGCAGGGACGGGCGCATGAACAGACGCATGGACGGTCACACAGACGGACGCATGGATGGACGAATGCTTCGCCCCACTCTTCATCATTCACTCCGTGGATATGCAGCCATTTTTTTTCACTTTACACTCAGCAGCTAATATGTGACTTGGATTGGATGTAGACACGAATAACGTGTTGCTTTAACTCTCAAAACAGAAAAATTGATCAATTACATTCAGCAATACAATTCAATCATGTCAGCGCTAGAAGCCTGTAAATCAAATTTCTTTTAATTTACATGGGGTGGTTTTTCGTTACATACTCACAAATAAAATAAATAGAATATACGACCCCTTTACGGCTCTCAGCCACAAGGTCACTAAGGTTCTTTAATTTTCTTCTACAAAATACACAGAAAATACTAGAAATTTTTCCGCCCGCGTAAAAAATAATTTGAACGTACGGCCTCTGTGCAATTTTCAGCCAAACAGTAGCTAGTCCATAAATTTTTCTCTTCAAAGTACCTAGAACACATCTAGATTACGTAGAACACATCTACATTACGTAGAAATCCAGATAATTCTCGATTTATACGTAAACCAGGCCAACTGCCGCACTTGTCTTGTTTACACACTATGGGCGGCAACGAGCACTCTTGATTGGCCAAATTCGAAAAACGTAGGAGCTTCCGGCGTGGACAGCGCCTCATGCCGGACGTAATAGGGAAGATACAAGGACAAGCGCAGACTATCAACTGAAGGTTTATTTTTCACAAACCACATATATATGACTGAAACAGAAACAGAAAACACGAAAATCAACAAAAACTGATGACTTAGCACTTAACAATCGACAAAACGTGAACGTTTGACAAAAGCAGATTCAAGGACCATGTGCGCCACTTGCCAGATACCGTAGCTCTTTATCTAAAAGAGCTAACGACGGTTTGCTGACGCAGTGTTCTGGTTCCGTGCCATTTTTTTCCGCTTCGACGATCATACGGGTATGATCGTCTTTGTGCCTGAACATTACGACCGTGCCTTCGAACTGCGCAAGGCAGCCACACCTACTGATGTGCTGAGCTAAAAAACCCTCATTGCCAGTGCGCACATTGTAACTGCGCGGTGTTTACTACCGCGCAGTTACATACGTCGATCATGAATCACCAACTCGCCCAATCGTCCACCTTGATTCGTAATAGGGAAAACGGAATACGGAATAGAAGTACGTTATACGGCCACTGAAGCTTCTCGTAGGCTGTAGGCGCGCTGTTTACGCCTTGAATTATCGACAGAAAATGGGCTGGTAAGAAAACATGAGGAGAAATTTTGCAATATATATATATATATATACATACATATTGCAGTGACCAAAATATGGGCTTGCTAGAGACGACGAAGAAGACGTTTGTTGTGGCAGAGGCTCGTGCTGCTGCTAAAACCGCTGGCTGCTGTCTCGCTGCTGTTCGGCCCATTAAACGGTTGCATCACCCCGGCGTGGCGTCTAACCGTATTCTTACATTTGGACATTTGGTAGAGAGTGCTGGTTGTCTCAAACTGGAACTCCGTTCCCGGACTCTACCTCAACCTCCCGCTTCGCCAATTCCTGACGACATGACCCAGCCACCTGCAGTCATAATCCCATCCGTCACCTGTTCCGGAATGGCACGACAACGATATCCAGTAATTTTCAACGCGACCGAAGACCAAGACGCCGAAGACTGGCTGTTCCAGTATGAAGTGGTAAGCGCCCACAATAAGTGGGATGACGCTGACAAGCTCGCTTACCTTCATTTCTATCTGGCGGGTGTGGCAGAACTGTGGTTTAACAACCACAAAGCGAAAATACCCTCTTGGTCAACCTTCAAGACGCGCTTTGCAGAAGTCTTTGGCCGACCCGCTGTTCGCAAGCTCCGCGCCGAACAGCGCTTGCGCGGCTGCGCACAGCGCTCTGGCGAGACATTTACCACGTATATTGAGGATATTCTGGACCTCTGCCGTTTTATCGATTCCCACATGTCTGACAATGACAAAATACGGCACATCATGAAAGGTATCGAGGACGACGCCTTCCACATGCTCGTTGCAAAAAGCCCGCAAACTGTTGCCCAGCTCATTCAGCACTGTCAGAGTTTCGACGAGCTGCGGAGAGAGCGCATTTCTACTCGACGTCCAAACCTCGACACAAGCTCTACATCTGCGTTAACCATTGGCGCTGTTTCATCCGAACAAAGCACCTTAATGCAGCAAATTCAGCAGTTTGTCCAAGAAGAAGTGGCACGTCAATTGTCTCTTGTGCCGCACGTTCCGACCAGTGTGCACACGCTGACCCCAACGCTCCGAAAGACAATCGAAGAGGAAGTTTCTGACGCCCTAACTCCCACATACCATCCTTCGCCTATCTCCGCCCCTCTCACTTACGCTGAGGCCGACAGACGATCGCCGCCGTCGCTACCAAACGCCACAGATCTTGCTAGACAGCCCCGTCCCATCTACGCAGCAAGTCCCCCTGTCCGTCCCCACCCACCTCCTGTTCGCCACCCCGCGCTACCATCAACTAACCTTTGGCGCACTCCGGACAACAGGCTGATTTGCTACTTCTGCCATCTTCCCGGTCATGTAGCACGCTACTGCCGCTGTCGGGATTATAACCCAACTGCTGGTGAGGCGACTTACGGCTATCGTCCAGAGCCACCACAGTCGTCTTCGTTCCCCCCCCCCCACGTCGGAACAGTCGCCGCCACGTCGCCGCGGCTTCGACAGGGATCGGTCGCCCTCACCACGGTGCCATTCGGTTTCTCCTATGCTTCCTCGATCAGCACCCACCCAAACTGAAAGCTGACCATCTCAGTTCCCGAGGCAAGAGCTGCGCATATATCGAAACTTTGAAGGCCTCCGTTTCTACCTGCTAATGAAATAACTGTGCATATTGATGGTGTACCGGTGCAAGCGCTCGTTGATACTGGTGCTGCCGTGTCTGTGCTAAGTGGTGAACTGTGCCGCAAGTTGAATAAGCTTACACTGCCACTTTCCGATGTCTCTCTCCGTATGGACACTGCGCATCATATCCAATCTTCTGCGGTGTGCACAGCTCGACTGGTCATCCAATTTATTTTGTATGTAGTCGAATTCGTTGTGTTTTCCTCATGTTCACATGATATCATCTCAGGCTGGGACTTCCTCTACGCTCATCATGCCGTCGTTCACTGTGCGCGAGCCGAACTAGAGTTGTCGACGATGTCTGAACTGCCCCTGTGTGAAGCGCCGACGTCTGAAAGACCTTTCAAGCCGCTATGTTCCCGAGTCACCGTGGCCGCGGACACTCATATCCCTCCTCTATCCTGTGTTCTTGTGCCACTCTTTTGCGATGACGCGCCCTCTGTCACTGCCCTCTTTTATCCCTCCGACGCCTTTGGCTCTCGCAAAAGCTTCCTTCTCCCGTTCGCAGTTGTCACCGTAGAAAACTCCCGTGGTTTCATTTATATAACGAACCCGCTTCCTTCACCAGCCATATTATTCCGTGGCGAAGTCCTCGGTAATCTTGAGGAAATTGATTCTGTTTCGTCCAGTCACCTACCTGACGACCTGCCCTTATCTCAGTTAAACACCATCACCTCTGATACCACTCTCACTTCATCTCCGGGGGATTTTTTTCCCATCAGTTGACCCTAAACTTCCCGCTGCTCAGCGCACCCAACTCTTGGCTCTGCTAGATCGCTTCAAGATGTCATTTGACCATAGCCAATCTTCTTTGGGTCGCAAATCTGCAATTTTCACCAAATCGACACCGGTAGCGATGCAACTTTGCACCAGCGTTCATATCGAGTTTCTCACGCTGAACGCCGTGCCATTGATGATCAGGTGAACGATATGCTTCGACGTGGTATAATACAACCTTCAAACAGCCCTTGAGCCTCTCCGGTTGTACGGGTAAAAAAGAAGGATGGTAGCATCAAATTTTGCGTTGATTACAGGCGTCTTAATAGGATCACGAGAGAAGATGTTTATCCGCTGCCAAGAATCAATGACGCCCTCAATTGCCTACAAGGAGCAGACCTTCGATCGGGCTACTGGCAGGTTTCCATGAATGAAGCCGACCGCCCCAAGACTGCGTTTGTAACGCCTGACGGATTGTATGAATTTAACGTGATGCCATTCGGCCTCTCTAATGCGTCTGCCACCTTCGAGCGTCTCATGGACAACATCCTTAGAGGCTTTAAATTGAACACATGCCTGTGCTATTTGGATGACGTCGTCGTTTTCTCGAAGGACTTCGACTCCCACCTCAGCCGCCTCGCAAGCGTCCTGACTTGTCTTTCGGACGCTGGACAGCCGCTGAATTTGAAGAAATTCCAATTCGCTGCCCGCCAGCTTACCTTCTTAGGGCATGTTGTTAGTAAGCATGGTGTCCGTCCTGATCCATCCAAGCTTCGCGCTGTCGCCGACTTTTCCAGGCCGGCTACACTAAAAGAACTCCGCAGCTTTATCGGGCTCTGCTCATATTTTCGCCGTTTTGTGCGCAATTTCACCACCATTATCGCACCCCTGACGCCGCTACTTGCCGACAACCAAGACATCTCGGCGTGGTCCCCAGCATGCGGTGAAGCATTCGCCTCGTTACGGCATCTTCTCACATCACCACCTATCTTACGCCAGTTTGATCCAGACGCTCCAACCGAAATCCATACGGACGCTAGTGAAGTAGGCCTCGTCGCTATTCTTGTTCAGCGTAAATCTGGCTTCGATGAGTATGTTGTATCCTACGCTAGTCGCACCCTTACTAAAGCGGAAAAGAACTATTCAGTCACCGAAAAAGAATGCCTTGCCATTGTTAGGGCAATCACGAAATTCTGACCTCACGTATATGGCCGCCCATTTGACGTCGTGACTGATCACCACGCATTGTGTTGGTTGTCGTCGTTAAAACACCCATCTGGTCGCCTAGCTCGCTGGGCACTGCGTCTCCAAGATTACGACATTCGTGTAATTTATCGGTGAGGCCACGAGCAATCGTACGCTGACGCTATTTCTCGGTCGCCACTTCCCCACGGTTATGTTACAGCGTCTGTTTCCCGCTACGAATGTTCTTCACTTGAACATGTCGACATGTACTCTGAGCAACACCAGGATCCATGGATAGCGTCTCTCTTAAAGTACCTGTCTCAGACGTCTCCAAGTACCGACAACCGTTTACTTCGACGAACTGCTCGCCATTTTACCATCCGTGACGATCTTCTGTACCGGCAAAACAACCTATCTGATGGCCGCAAATGGTTGCTGGTAATACCTCGCCACCTACGTTCTGACGTCTGTGCCTCCTTCCATGCGGATCCGCAATGCGTCCAAGTAGGTGTAGTGAAGACGTATGCTCGCCTACGAATACGATATTACTGGCGCGGAATGTACCACTTTGTTAGGCAGTACGTCTGTTCATGTTCCTTGTGCCAACGCCGGAAGAGCTCCCCTCGAACAACCAGAGGACCACTCCAGCCACTGCCGTGTCCTTCTCGGCCTTTCGGCCTCATCGGAATTGACTTGTACGGTCCCCTACCATACACACCAAATGGAAACCGCTGGGTCATCGTAGCCGTGGACCACCTTACGCGTTACGCCTAAACTTTGGAGCTTCCCGAGGCCACTGCGCGTGAAGTCGGCTTGTCCATTCTGCACAACCTCGTCCTTCGGCATGGTGCGCCCAGTGAGCTTCTTAGTGACCGTGGGCGTTCCTTCTTGTCGGAAGCTGTAAAAGCCCTTCTACGCGAATGCGACATAGTGCATCGAACAACCACCGCATATCACCCCCAAACCAACGGTATGACTGAGCGATTTAATCGCACGCGGGGTGACATCCTCTCCATGTATGTTTCCGATGACCATATGAACTGGGACCGCATACTGCCATTCGTTACGTACGCTTACAACAGCGCAATTCAATTTACAACTGTATTCTCCCCGTTCTTTATTCTTTATGGTCGGGAACCTTCATTGTCCTTGGACACTATCCTTCTGTACCGCCCAGACCCTTCAGAATTGACGATTTTGGCCGAAGCTGCCCCATATGCCGAAGAATGTCGGCAGCTCGCAGTTGCGCTTACTACGCACGATCAGGCTCGCCAGAAGGACTCCCATGACCAACGCTCATCTCCATCATCAGACATGCCTGGAACAATCGTGTGGCTCCACGTGCCATCGTCTGCCCCGAGCCTTTGCTCAAAGTTCACACCAATGTATGACAGTCCCTACAGGATCTTGCGCCAGACATCAGCAGTCAACTATATGGTTGAACCTATTCAGCCACACACACATCAACGGCGCCGCGGGCGTGAAACTGTGCACGTCGACCATCTAAAACTTCACTACGACCCACCAGTCGTGTCTGTGCCATAGATTGCCAGAATGGCTCCTTTTGCACCTGAGAGTCAATGTAATTACAAAAATACGGGCTTGCTGGAGACGACGAAGAAGACGTTTGTTGTGGCAGAGGCTCGTGCTGCTGCAACTGCTGCTAAAACCGCTGGCGGCTGTATCGCTGCTGTTCGGCCCATTAAACGGTTACATCAATCCGGCGTCGCGTCTTACAGTATTCTTACTATATATATATATATATATATATATATATATATATATATATATATATATATATATATATATATATATATATATATATATATATATATATATATATATATATATATAACACATATATATATATATATATATATATTGTAATGAATTAATGAATCTGAATAACGGACGCTCTGCTGGCAATGAAGAAGACGATGATGATCGGTGGCTGTTGTAGTAGCTCGCGCACGCCGCTCGCCATTAGCCAGACCTGCCTGATAAAGCACATTTTGCCAAGCTGCGTCTGAACCTTTTTCGCCGTAGAACACCTCTATTTTAAGTGGTGGAGGAGCCCGGGTTCCCATCAACCTGGAACTTCGCAATCGGATGCTACCCTCACCGTTCACCATGACTGCTCCTGGCCCTTCTCAAGCTGCCTTACCAACGACAGTCTACTGTGCTGGCGTGCCTCGTAAACGCGACCCACCAATTTTTCGTGGCAACGACGAACAAGACGTCGAAGACTGGCTCGTCGAGTACGAAATCGCAAGCGCTTCCAACAAGTGGAACGCCTGCGACCAGCTCACAAACGTGCACTTTTACCTCGCTGATGTGGCCAGCCTCTGGTTCAAGAACCACGAAGGCGAAATCACCAACTGGTCCGACTTCAAGACCACCATCGCCGTGGTCTTCGGTCGTCCCGCTGTGCGCCGGCTTCGCGCGGAACAGCGTCTTCGTAGTCGAGTCCAGCGCAGGGACGAGACCTTCACAAGTTACATTGAAGATGTCTTGTCTCTGTGCAAGCGCGTCGATGAATCTCTAACCGAACGCGACAAAATCAAGCACATCATCAAAGTAGTGGACGACGATACCTTCCAGATGCTCGTCGCTAGAAATTCACAGACCGTCACCGATGTTGTCCAGCTCTGTCAGGAGTACGACGAGTTGCGTAAGCAGCGCGTCTCGACGCGCAGGGCTGCTGAAGATATGGCTGAAGTTTCCGCCCTCGTGCACGACGTCGCTGCTGACCACACCGTCTTACTGCCCCACATCAAACAATTCATTCGTGAAGAAGTTGGGCGTCAGCTTTCTCTTGTGGCCGAAGCATCCGCGCCAGTGACCTCGTTAGACCCACGTCTACGCAAGGTCATTGAGACACAGGTCACGCAGGCACTGCCTCCATCGCCATCTGTTCCTACGCCGCTGACCTACGCTGCCGTCGTTGCTAGACCCCCAGCCCTACCTGTCTCTGGCGCATACCGGGGTACCGTGTCCTCCTACCCTACGACGCTGCCTACGTACATGGCACCCCAGCCCGTTTCGCCCTCAGCACCTTCTGTCGTTAACCCATGGCGCACCTTGGACAATCGACCTATCTGTTTCGCATGCGGTTTCGTGGGACATATAGCACGCTACTGTCGCCGTCGCAACTTCCAGCCTCCAAACCATGGGAATTCTGCAAATCACCAGGCTGCCCAGAATCCCCAGCGACCATCTTCTCCTATCACCGACTCATTGTCCCCACAACGTCCTGTCGATTCTCGCCGGTCATTACCACCCCGTCGCCGATCTGTCTCCCCGATGCTTCGGCGCACGAGCCCCGCTCGAGAGGAAAACTGACAGCCGCAGTTCCGGAGGCAAGAACTGCGTCGTCGTCGAACTTTCTGAGACCTCCTCTTCGTCCGACTAACGAAATGGATGTGCTAGTAGAAGGCGTAGCTGTACGTGCACTTGTCGACACAGGCGCCGTCGTTTCTGTAATTAGTGAAAAACTATGTCGCGATTTGAGAAACGTTAAAACGCTGCTTACAAATCTTGCTCTGCGTACAGCCACCTCTCATGTCATCGCACCGACAGCTCAGTGCACAGCACGCGTTCTTATTCAAGATGTTTTGTACGCCGTCAACTTTGTTGTTCTCCCACGTTCATCTTACGACGTCATACTAGGATGGGATTTCCTTTCTACCCATCAGGCCCTCGTCGACTGCGCTCGTGCTGAACTCACGTTGACGAATCTGTGCCTTGATATCGACCACCACAGTCCCTCGAAAGTGTTTGCCGCAGCTGACGTCCGCATCGCGCCGTTGTCCGCCGTCCTAGTGCCTGTCCTAGTGCCACTAACTCGACACTCCTGTTCCAACGAACTATATATAGTGTGCAACACCGAACCATCGTCCTCCCGTTTGCCGTCATCAACTTTTCCAATGGTTCGGCGGTACTTTATGCATGCAACGTTTCTGCTTGCCGGTGCATCCTGCTACGCGGCAAGTGTCTGGGAAGCCTCGAGACCTTAAATTGTATTTTCGAAGACCCGATCTATCCAGACAAGCCATTTTTACCGACTTGAGCCATTACACCCGCAACTGACGCTAATGAACCTATGGATGTATTCCGCAAGTCCATTGATTGCAACCTCACGCCTGGGCAGCAGGAACAGCTGATCAAGCTCCTACAGCGTTTTCGAGCCTTGTTTGACCACAATCAGCCTTTCTTAGGTCGAGCGTCATCTGTTGTTCACCGTAAAGATACCGGTCAAGAGACGCCATTACGGCAGCGTCCATACCGTGTGTCAACTACCGAACGCCGTGCCATCAATGAACAGGTTGATGACGTGCTGAAACGTGGTAGAATCGAACCGTCAAGCAGTCCCTGGGCCTCTCCAGTTGTGTTGGTGAAGAAGAAGGACGGATCTATCACGTTTTGCGGGGACTACCGACGTCTCAACCGAATCATGAGCAAGGATGTCTATCCGCTGCCACGCATTGATGATGCCTTGGACTGCCTACAGGGAGCCGAATTTTTCTCTTCTTTAGATCTGCGCTCTGGATACTGGCAGGTACCTATGGCAGAGGCCGATCGCGAGAAAACAGCTTTCATCACGCCCGACGGGCTTTACGAATTCACAGGCATGCCCTTCGGCCTCTGCAACGCGCCAGCTACTTTCGAGCAAATGATAGACCCTATCCTTCGAGGCCTCAAATGGAACGTTTGCCTTTGTTATTTATATGACATTGTCGTCTTTTCAACTGATTTCGCAACCCCTTTAACCCGCCTCGAGAAAGTCCTCGTGTGCATTTCTGCCGCGGGGCTGCAACTGAATCTGAAGAAGTGCCATTTCACCGCTCGAAAGCTTACGATCCTCTGGCCACGTGGTTTGCAAAAGACGGCATTCTTCCTGACCCTGCCAAACTTACAGCGGTTTCAGCGTTTCCTAAACCGACCACCATGAAAGAGCTCCGAAGCTTCATAGGCCTGTGCTCTTACTTCCGGCGCTTTGTCCGCAATTTCGCGACGATCATCGCTCCTTTGACCAAGCTTCTTGCCGGCTCTAGAGATCTTTCAGCCTGGTCTGCCACCTGTGACGATTCTTTCAATGAACAGCGCCGCCTCCTCACGTCGCCGCCTATTCTGCGACACTGTGACCCATCGGCACCCACAGAGATCCACACTGACGCTAGTGGTGTCGGGCTAGGCGCTATTCTTGCACAGAAGAAAGACAGCTTCCAAGGGTACATGGTTGCCTACGCAAGCCGAACTCTTCGCAAAGCTGAAATCAACTACTCCGTCACTGAAAAGGAATGCCTAGCCATTATTTGGGCGATAGAGAAATTTCGACCTTACCGGTACGGGCACCCTTTTGACGTCGTGACTGACCACCATGCCCTCTGCTGGTTGTGGTCACTGAAGGATCCAAGCGGTCGCCTCGCCCAATGGGCATGACGCCTCCAAAAATATAATATTCGCGTGGTCTATCGCTCCGGCCGAAAACATTCGGACGCGGACGCCCTATCCCGTTCGCCCCTACCCCCTGACCCGGACTGCTGCGAAAGTCTAACCTGTGATGCCACTGCCGTCACCATCGCCGACATGCCATCTGAGCAACGCAAGGACCCTTGGGTTGCTTCGATTCTAGACGTCCTGGCTGGGCGGACGGCTTCCCCCCCTTCTCGCACGTTGCGTCGGCCAGTCGAGCACTTAGCCACTCGCGACGACCTGCTGTACCGACGCAACTACGCACCCGGTGGACGTCAGTGGCTACTCGTGATTCCACGTCATCTGCGATCCGAAATTTGTTCCACGTTTCATGACGACCCCCAATGTGGCCACGCAGGTTTCCTGAAGACTTATTCTCGCATACGTCTCCGATATTACTGGCGTGGCATGTACCGTTTTGTACGACAATACGTTAGGGCCTGCTCGACGTGCCAGAGACGAAAAACTCCTTCTTATCACGCCAGTGGTACCTTGTTACCCTTACCATGCCCATCCCGACCATTCGACCGCGTCGGCATCGATATCTATGGTCCCCTTTTCAACACTGCTGATGGTAACCGCTGGATCATAGTTGCCGTCGACCATCTCATGCGGTATGCCGAAACTTCATCCCTTCCCTCGTCTACAGCAAAAGACGTTGCGACTTTCGTACTTCACAACATCGTAATACGTCATGGAGCACCTCGGGAGTTACTGAGCGATCGTGGTCGCGTATCCTTGTCAGACGTCATCACAGCATTACTGCGTGACTGCCACGTCGTTCACCACACTACAAGCGCCTATCATCCCCAGACCATTGTAATGACAGAGCGCTTCAACCGCACCCTTAATGGCATGCTGTCTATGTATATCTCGTCAGACCACTCCAATCGGGACCGAGTGCTCCCGTTTATCACGTTCTCCTATAATACCGCCATTCAAAGCACTACTGGGTTCTCTCCTTTTTTCCTACT
The DNA here is from genome assembly GCF_013339725.1 of Rhipicephalus microplus. Taxonomy (NCBI): domain Eukaryota; kingdom Metazoa; phylum Arthropoda; class Arachnida; order Ixodida; family Ixodidae; genus Rhipicephalus; species Rhipicephalus microplus. Next base: position 168,726,542 of record NC_051169.1, on the reverse strand, counting down.
TTATGGACGCGTACCTTCTTGCACTATGGACACCATTCTTTCGTACAAACCTGACTCCTCAGAGTCCACGACTTTGAATGCCGCCAACGAAGAATGCCGCCAACTGGCAAAATTATTTACAACCCAAGACCAAGGACGCCAAAAGCACCACCATGACGCATCAAATAACACTACTTCATACAATCCAGGTTCACACGTCTGGCTGCATGTCCCTTCTGCCACACCTGGCCTTTCTACCAAGTTGGTCCCCTAGTATCACGGTCCATATCGTGTGCTACAAAAAACGTCACTAGTGAATTACCTCATTGAGCCATTGGAACCATCTTCTGACCAATGTCGTCGTGGCCAGGAAATTGTCCACGTCTCGAGACTTAAGCCCTGCTACGACCCTCCCATGTTTACTTGTCCATAGGTGGCCAGGATGGCTCCTTATTTCGCGGGGAGTAATTGTAATGAATTATTGAATCTGAATAACGGACGCTCTGCTGCCAATGAAGAAGACGATGATGATCGGTGGCTGTTGTAGTAGCTCGCGCACGCCGTTAGCCATTAGCCAGACCTGCCTGATAAAGCACATTTTTCAAAGCTGCGTCTGAACCTTTTTCGACGTACAACACCTCTATTTTATTATATATATATATATATATATATATATATATATATATATATATATATATATATATATATATAACTCATCCCCTGATGAAGGGAGGTCCCCTCCCGAAACTGTTGGGAAATAAATATATTTATCCTTGTTGACAACGCTCCCATTGTGCCATATCCCATATATATATATATTGTGAAGAAGAAGATGCGCACCCTCTCCTCGTCGGCGATCGCCCTCCCCAATGCGTCGCCGGCCCAGACCTTCTGACCAGGAAAACTAAGCAACGCAGTTCAAGAGGCAAGAACTGCGCCGTTTTCGAACTGTCTAAGCCCTCGCTCCTCTCCTGCTAACGTGGTCGCAGTAACTGTTGAAGGTTATTGTACTTTCGCCCTTGTGGACACTGGCGCCGCTGTTTCTGTTATTGCCGCTAATCTCTGCCGTTTATTACGCAAAGTAACGACGCCGCTTTCGGACTGTCGCTTCACACCGCAAGCGCACAGCAAGTAACGCCTCTCGCAGCCTGCACTGCAAGAGTCTTCATCGAAGGCATTCTTTACATCGTGGAGTTTATTGTTCTTCCTGTCTGTTCGCATGACGTCATCCTCGGGTGGGACTTCCTATCCCGCCATAATGCCGTCATAGACTGCGCACGCGCCGAAGTTGAGTTTTCACCCTTGTGTGATGTCCCATTACTGGACGCTCCTCATCAGCCGCCGAAGTTGCTCGTTCATGAAGATACCGATATTCCGCCTGGAAATTTCGCTCTTGTTCCCGTTTCATGCAACGCCTACACTGACGCTACAGTTCTTTTTATGCCTTCCGATATCTTCAAATGTCGTCGAGCTTTGCCGCTGCCTTTCGCAACAATTGATCTTGCCGCCGGAAGAAGCAACATGTTCGTAAGCAATCCGCTTTCCACACCTGTCACATTGCTTGCGGGGGAATGTCTCGGCCGCGTGCAGGATCTCGACCCTTCGTATTTGTTTGATGTCCCGGACGACTACTGCGACCACCCCAAAGCACTGTCGGCACTCGGGGAGTCGTCCGATGATACGTTTTCCAGCGCCATCGCCGACACTCTCACTCCCACCGAACATGCCGACCTGCTGGATCTTCTGCATGAGTTCAGGAGTTCGTTCGATGTGTCGCAACCTCAACTGGGCCGCACATCACAAGTCAAACATCATGTTGACACCGGCCTACACCAGCCACTGCGTCAAAGACCATACCGTGTCTCCGCTGAAGAGCGCCGCGTCATCAACGATCAAGTTGAAGATATGCTTCGTAGAGACGTCATTCGACCATCCCACAGTCCCTGGGCGTCTCCCGTCGTCCTGGTGCGTAAGAAAGACGGATCTATCCGATTTTGCGTGGACTATCGTCGTTTGAATAAGATAACCCGCAAGGACGTCTATCCTTTGCCGCGCATTGATGACGCCATTGACACCCTTCACGGAGCGGAATTTTTCTCGTCGCTAGATTTGCGGTCTGGCTACTGGCAGGTCCCAATGGCAGAAGCCGATCGCCAAAAAACGGCATTTATTACACCAGACGGACTATGTGAATTTAACGCCATGCCCTTTGGGCTTTGTAACGCGCCTGCCACGTTTGAACGTCTTATGGATAATACACTACGTGGCCTCAAGTGGAATATGTGCCTCTGTTACCTCGACGATGTCGTGGTTTTCTCCCACGACTTTCCTACGCACCTCCTTCGCCTCAGGCACGTTTTGAGTTGTCTGACCAACGCTGGTCTGCAGCTTAACCTGAAAAAATGCCGCTTCGCTGCACGCGAGCTCGTCATCCTAGGCCACATCGTGTCCAAGCACGGCGTATTACCAGACCCAGCAAAACTTCGAGCAGTCGCAGAATTTCCCAAGCCGACGACCATGAAAGAACTTCGCAGTTTTGTAGGCCTATGCTCCTATTTCCGGCGCTTTGTTCGAAATTTTGCATCTATCATGTCACCGTTAACCCAGCTTCTTCGCGGTGACGTGAACCTCACCTCCTGGTCCCCTGCATGTGACGTTGCCTTCACTACTCTGCGCCGTCTGCTCACTTCCCCACCTATTCTTCGCCACTTCGACCCGACGGCTCCTACCGAAGTGCACACCGACGCCAGCGGCGTCGGGCTAGGCGCGGTCCTCGCTCAACGAAAGCCCGGCTATTCAGAATACGTTGTAGCCTACGCTAGCCGCACTCTGACGAAAGCCGAAACTAATTACAGCGTGACAGAAAAAGAGTGTTTGGCTCTGGTGTGGGCGCTAGGAAAGTTCCGGCCGTACTTATACGGCCGCCCGTTCGATCTAGTAACTGATCAACACGCGCTTTGCTGGCTCTCCACGTTGAAAGACCCTTCTGGCCGCCTTGCGCGATGGGCACTCCGCATCCAGGAGTACGACATTCGCGTCGTATACCGCTGCGGACGCAAACACTCTGACGCTGATGCCCTGTCCCGCTCACCTTTACCACCAGATCAGACGTGCGGAAACACTTGCCTCCAGACCTTGTCATCGCTAAATCTCGACTCGATTGCCACCGAACAACGTCGTGACCCGTGGATCGCCTCTCTTATCGAATATTTATCTGGCACGCCCAACTTCCAGTATCTCGATCCCTCCGACGTCAAGCTTTCCATTTCGCCATCCGCGATCAACTTCTTCATCGACGTAACTACGCTCCCGATGGCCGCCGGTGGTTGCTGGTCATTCCACGCACTTTACGATCGCAAGTATGCGCCTCCCTTCACGACGATCCACAATGTGGCCACGCCGGAGTGTTCAAAACATATGAACGCCTTCGCCATCGCTATTACTGGCGCGGCATGTACAATTTTGTACGTAAATTCGTGCAGTGCTGTCCTGACTGCCAGCGACGTAAATCAACACTGCCACGTGTGACTGGCGCATTGCAGCCACTTCCATGCCCTGCCAAGCCATTTGATCGCGTCGGCGTTGACCTCTACGGTCCCCTTCCATTGACACCAGATGGTAATCGGTGGATTATAGTGGCGGTTGACCACCTGACACGCTACGCCGAAACAGCCGCTTTGCCGAGCGCTACAGCTCAGGATGTCGCCTCTTTCATTTTGCAACGCTTTATCCTTCGACATGGTGCACCTCGAGAGCTCCTTAGTGACAGAGGCCGCGCTTTCCTTTCCGAGGTCGTCGAAACTCTGCTTTCGGAATGCCACGTCATTCATAGGAAAACGACAGCATACCACCCGCAGACTAACGGACTAACGGAACGGTTCAACCGCACGCTAGGTGATATGCTCTCAATGTACGTGGCATCTGATCATAGCAACTGGGACCGTGTTCTCCCATTCGTCACGTTCGCATATAACACCGCAATACAAACCACCACGGGATTCTCACCTTTCTTTCTTCTTTACGGACGTGAGCCTTCCCATACAATTGATACCCTACTTCCTTACCGTCCTGATGCTTCCGAGTGTCCACCTATCTCCGATGCTGCTAGACAAGCCGAAGAGTGCCGCCAGCTCGCCCGTGCGTTCACCTCGGAAGAGCAACAACGCCAGAAAGAAACCCGTAGCACCTCTCTTCCGGATCCCAGCTACGCCCCAGGGTCTCTTGTGTGGCTTGCCATCCCATGCCAAACACCGGGACTCTCCTCGAAACTTGTCCCCCCGGTACGAGGGGCCTTACACCGTTTTGGAGAAAACTTCTCCGGTTAATTTCCTAATTGAACCAGTTTCCCGATCGGACGACATGCGCCGGCGTGCACGTGACATCGTCCATGTTTCCCGACTGAAGCCGTACCATGAGCCTTTGCCTGAAACTTCTTAAGTCGCCAGGATGGCTCCTTTTTTCAGCGGGGGCGATTGTGAAGAAGAAGATGTGCCTGCAGCGAGCAGCATCGCCAACGCCCGGCTCTCTCGGCTCGTGCTTCGGTTCGTTGCTGTGCCGATCGCTGGACGGTTGTTCACGCTGTCTCGTCGCTGTCTTAAACGACTCATAAACCTCCTCACAATATATATATATTGTACAGAAGCCGCCGAACACTGAAGTGGGTCGAACTCTTATGTGCTTTCTAGTGGGTCTGCCCAAAGAGAACGCCGCTCGCGCGGAGCCCCCGTGTTTTGGCCATTACTGTCGCCATTGTGTAGACTCGCTGTGTGCCGGCTAATAAACGCCATAACAAATTGGTGGAGAGTGCTACGATCCCCTTCGATGCCCTTGGAACTACGCTCACGTACGCTGCAATCTACCATGTCCCACGACGCCTCTCAGCAAACGCCTCCTCCCATGCCACCCCCATGTCCCGGTGTCCCCAGGATCCGCGATCCACCCATCTTCACGGGCGCCGATGGCACTGACGTGGAGGACTGGCTCGCCATTTACGAGCGCGTGAGCGTCCCCAACAAATGGGACGAGGACGGCAAGTTGACAAACTTGGTGTTCTACCTTGCGGGCGTTGCAAGTTTGTGGTACACCAACCACGCGTCCGAGTTTGCAACCTGGTCCGGTTTCAAGACTGCTATCACCAACGTTTTTGGCCGCCCTGCCGTTCGCAAGCTGCAAGCCGAGCAGCGCTTACGCGAACGCGCTCAGCAGGCCGGTGAGTCATTCACCAGTTACATTGAAGATGTCCTGGACTTGTGCAAGAAGTCGAACGACAGCATGTCCGAATCAGACAAGATCCGGAACGTCATGAAGGGCATTGACGATGATGCCTTCACGATGCTGCTTGCCAAAAACCCAGGCACAGTAGCTGAGGTCATCACGCTGTGCCAGAGCTACGAGGAGCTCCGCCGGCAGCGTTCGATGACCCGTCGCTCCACATCACGAGATGCAGGGCTTGCAGGCTTGGAAGCGAGCTGTGATCAGGTGGCACTGCTGGCAGATCTCAAGTCCTTCATACGTGAGGAAATCGCGCGGCAGTTCTCTCTCCTGCCCTTTGCCCACCCACCGGCTGCTCAACAATCGGCCCCTACCATTCTTCCACCCATCCGCCGAGCGATTGAGCAGGAAATAGCGGAGGTCATGCCTGCGTACCACCCACAACAACTTCCGGCCCCTGCACCCCCAAGTTACGCCCAAGTGGTCGCAAGGCCGCCTCCAGTCGTTCAAGCGCCTGCACCAGTGACTTACGCCGAAGCTGCCGCACGACCTCCGTCCTTTGCAGCGGGTATGCCGGCTGCATATGTTGGCGCAACCCCTCAGCCTCATTTTCAGCCCACCATGCAGCCTTTCCAGACACCGTTCCGGGCGAGACCCACCCCGGCAAACCGATGGCGCACACCCGACAACCGGCCCATCTGCTTTGCTTGCGGTTACGCCGGTCACGTAGCCCGTTATTGCTCTCGACTACAGCCGGCTCCCACTTCTCCTGTTGCTGGCCACCTTAGCCGTTCGTATAACGAGGAACTGCTGTCTGTGCCACTGTCGTCTCGTCCAGGTCCGTCTGCTCGAAGGTCGCCGTCTCCACGACGTCGGTCTCTGTCCCCCATGCGGCCAGGTTCTTCTGCTCATGAGCGGGAAAACTAGTCGTCGCAGTCCCAGAGGCAAGGACTGCGACGCTATCGCATTGTGAAAGCCCTCACAGCCACCCATCTAATGTCATTGACGTGCTTGTGGACGGTGTTCATGCATCTGCTCTTATTGACACTGGAGCTGCGCTATCAGTTATGAGCGAAAACCTTTGCCGCTTGCTTCGAAAAGTGACGACGCCGATTTCTGGACTGTCCCTTCGTACCGCTAGCTCACATCGTATTAATCCTACAGCAGGCTGCACAGCTCGCGTTGTCGTTCAGGACGTTCTGTATGTCGCCCAATTCATCATTCCTGCATGCTCTCATGACGTCATCTTGGGATGGGATTTTCTCTCCCGCAACGACGCCGTCATTCATTGTGCCGCCGCCGAAATTGAACTCTCGCCCATCTCGCATTTGACGCCAGAAGACGGTCCCTCGACACTGAACAAGATTCTTGTGAAAGACGATACTATAGTGCCTCCAAGCTCGACGATGGGCGTATCGGTCTACTGCACCGGTCTCTCCGACACAATTGCACTTGTTTCGCCATCCTACCGTGCTTCCAGGAGGAAAGGGTTGCTAGTACCTTTCGCGACCGTGAAAATCACCCAAGGCAACGCCGCTATTTTTGTGACCAACCCATCCCCGTACACTGTTACCTTGGTTCAAGGGGAATGTCTCGGCAGAGTGGAAGCAGTCGACGACGCACAAGTCCTGGACGTACCCGAAGACTCGCGTTGTCCCGATTCACGTACCATCAGTGCTGTTTCTACTTCTGACCCATCATCTCCTGATGTATTTGGCCCATTCATTGATGACAACCTTACGTCAGTGCAGCGTTCCCAGCTTCTAGACCTGTTGCAAGAATACCGTTCTTCTTTTGATGTTCGGCGAAGTTCTCTCGGTCGCGCGTCCACTGTTACGCATCGTATTGACACTGGTGCCCATCCACCATTACGGCAACGTCCATACCGCGTGTCGCCTGCTGAACGCCGGCAAATTAACGAGCAGGTTGACGATATGCTCCGACGCGACGTCATTCGGCCCTCGGACAGTCCATGGGCGTCTCCTGTTGTTCTTGTTGCGAAGAAAGATGGTTCTGTGCGGTTCTGTGTGGACTACAGACGGCTCAATAAGATCACTCGCAAGGATGTCTACCCACTGCCGCGCATCGACGACGCAATTGACAGCCTTCACGGAGCCCAATTTTTTTCTTCTCTCGATCTGCGCTCGGGGTACTGGCAAGTACCCCTGGCTGATGACGCTCGACCGAAGACTGCCTTCATCACACCCGACGGCTTGTACGAATTCAACGTCATGCCGTTTGGTCTGTGTAATGCACCTGCGACATTTGAGCGCATGATGGACACCGTACTGCGCAACTTGAAATGGCACACGTGCTTGTGTTACCTCGATGACGTTGTTGTCTTCGCTCCAGATTTCTCCACCATCTCCAACGTCTAAAGAAGTTTTCGCACGTGTGAGCAATGCCGGCTTGCAACTAAATCTGAAGAAGTGCCGCTTTGCAGCACGCCAACTCACCATCCTAGGGTACGTCGTGTCCAAGGATGGCATTCTTCCTGACCCAGCCAAGCTTCGGGCCGTGACCGAATTCCCAAAACCTGCGTCCGTCAAAGAACTGCGTAGTTTCGTGGGCCTGTGCTCATACTTCCGACGCTTTATACGAAACTTCGCCACGATTATATCACCGCTGACGAAGCTCCTCGGAAGTAACGGGCCCCTCAATTCGTGGTCGTCAGAGTGCGACAACGCGTTCTTGAAGCTCCGCCACTTGTTGACGTCTCCTCCCATTCTCCGCCACTATGACCCTACGGCCCCAACAGAAGTGCACACGGACGCCAGTGGTGTAGGCCTTGGCGCTGTCCTGGCGCAGCGCAAACCCGGGTTCCCTGATTATGTTGTGGCATATGCAAGCCGTACGCTCACAAGAGCCGAGACAAACTACACCGTCACGGAAAAAGAGTGCCTGCCGATCGTCTGGGCTCTTACAAAGTTTCGACCTTATTTGTATGGTCGCCCATTCGGTGTCGTCACTGACCATCATGCACTATGCTGGCTGTCATCATTGAAGGATCCCTCAGGCCGCCTCGCCCGTTGGGCTCTTCGCTTACAAGACTACGACATCCGCGTCCTCTACCGCAACGGACGCCAGCATGCTGACGCCGACGCCCTCTCGCGCTCCCCTCTGCCTGAAGCTAACGTGCTCTGCTCAGTATCCTCGGTTGTGTTTCTGCCATTGATGTTGACATCATCGCTACCGAACAGCGAAAGGATAATTGGATCGCCCAACTGATCGACTTGCTCTCTGATCCGTCCGCAACGCCATCCACGCGTGCCTTGCGTCGTCGAGCTCACCATTTCGCCATTCGTGACGGCCTCCTACACCGACGCAATTACGACGCCGATGGCCAGCAGTGGCTACTCGTGATACCCCGCAGTCTGCGGTCGGAGATATGTGAATCCTTCCATTCTGATCCACAGTGCGCGCACTCTAGGGTATTCAAAACCTACCATCGCATTAGACAGCGCTACTTCTGGCGCGGGATGTACCGCTACGTCCAGCAGTTCGTTCGCTCCTGTCTCGCTTGCCAACGCCGCAAACCGTCCGCACACATGTCACCAGCCGGTCTGCAACCGCTACCTTGCCCTGACCGTCCGTTTGGGCGCATAGGTATCGATTTGTACGGACCACTTCCTCTGACGTCCACTGGCAACCGCTGGGCCATCGTCGCCGTAGATCATTTAACGCGATACGCCAAACCGCCGCTCTCCCTGCGGCTACTGCACGTGATGTTGCGTCCTTCCTACTACATCGATTTATATTGCGCCACGGTCCACCCCAGGAGCTTCTCAGCGATCGAGGCCGTGTCTTCTTGTCAGAAGTCGTCGATGCCATTCTCACTGAGTGCCATTCTGTCCATCGCAAAACTACTGCTTACCACCCGCAGACGAATGGTCTGACCGAACGCTTTAACCGCACCCTCGGCGACATGCTGTCGATGTACGTCGCCGCCAACCACACGAATTGGGATACCATACTGCCCTTCGTCACTTACGCCTACAACACCGCCCCTCAGAGCACGACTGGTTTTTCACCTTTCTTTTTGCTGTACGGAAGGCACCCATCACACACCATCGACACGATACTCCCGTACACGCCGGATCCATCTGAGTGTACACCTATTTCCGAGACCGCCAGGCTTGCTGAAGAGTGTCGCGAGCTTGCCAAGACTTTTACGACGCATGAGCAAGAGCGGCAGAAGAGTATTCGTGATGGCTCCGCCACTTCTGAGCCCACCTTCCTTCACTGGTTCCCTTGTATGGCTCTCAGTCCCGACCTCTGTAGCTGGCCGTTCTTCCAAACTACTCCCCGAAATATGAAGCGGTCCCTACCGTGTGATCGAGCGCACATCTCGGTCAACTATCTTATCGAGACACCAATTGAACACTCTTCGGACATGCCGCCGCCGCGGGCGCGACATAGTCAACGTGGAGCGTCTGAAGGCTTACTATTACCCGCTCGTCGTGACAAAGGCTGTTAGGTCGCCAGGCGGCTACCTCTTCGACCCGCCGGGGTAATTGTAAAGAAGCAGCGAACAACTGAAGTGGGCGAACTTTATGTGCTTTTAGTGGGTCTGCCAAGAGAACGCGGCTCGCGCGGAGCCCCGTTGTTTTGGCCGTTACGGTCGCCATTGTGTAGACTCGCTGTGTGCAGGCTAATAAACGCCATAACAATATATATATATAATATTGTGAGCATTATTACTCGTCCCATCTTTCATCTGTACATACTCATCATCACCACTTCAGTTTAGGTGGTGGGGCACACATACTCGAGACAATAAAGAGTCTTAAGGGTACTGGATGCCATCTTACAAGTGATGGAGAGTGCTGCCTGATTCATGAGTCTTCTTGCGCTCTCGGACACCGCCAGCATCTTTAGAAACACATCCGTGGAGCTCCATTCAGGCTGCCGCTTAAATGAATTTGGTTCGGTAATGTCGCAAGCCGACCAGCCCAGCGCGCCAGCTTCGCCACCGCTCCCATCACCAAGAAACCCTTCTCATTTGGTCACCAGCGCTCAAAAGGTCCTCCGCTGTTCGCAGGGCTTCCGGGTGAGAATGTTGAAGACTGGCTCGAGGAGTGCGACCACGCGGGTGCCATCAACAACTGAGATGAGCCTGCGAAACTCACATACGTTGCATTCTACTTGAGCAGCGTCGCAAAAACGTGGTTTTTGAACCACGCTACAGATTTTCCGACACGGCCCGCCTTTACGCGCCAGCTCCCCCAGATTTTCGCTAACTACTCAGTGCACTCGGATATCGCCAAAAAGAGGTTTGGTGCACGTGTTCAACGCGCCGGCGAGTCTTACACTTCTTACATTGAAGATGTTCTCACCCTTTGCTGCCGCATCGGCAACCATATGGCGGAAAACGACCATGTGTGCCACCTGCTCAAAGCCATTGCGACTGTCACTTTTGTTGCGCTTGTGGTGCGCAATCCCCAGACCGCAGCCGATGTTGTAGCTACCTGTCAGTGCCTTCAGGAGCTTAAAACCACTCGGGTGCAACTTGATATGTCTGATCTGAGGTCGAGTCATGACACAACAGAACTTCGTGCATTGACCCGCTTTATCGTATGAGAGAAAATTCATGCGCAGGTTTCACCTCGCCACCTTCACATGCGAACGACGCCACCTGCTACTAGTTTACGCTACGTCGTGAGGGAGAAACTGGCCTTGATCACAGGCACACCACATCCCGAGTTCACATTTCGTGCCCCTACCAAGTTACGCTCACGTTGCTGCTACAACGCCTGCACCCCACGAAAACCTGGCCTCGATGACTGTCACACCTGTTCCGAGTTCACATCCTGTGGCCATGCCAACTTATGCCCACGTTGTTGCTAGGACACCTGCACCCCAGCAAAGAGCAATGCAGCCACCGGCGCCCGAAGTGCATGGTTCGCTCAACTCACTCGCACCGCGACCATCTTCCCAGCCTTACAACCCCATATTTCAAGGTTTTGCCAACACCGTCAACAAGACGAAAGACGAAGCTACGATGACTTTGAACGGGACGACTTCTACCACATTGGACCACCCTATCGCCGACTGTATCAGAACAGCACACGTCGGTCGCCGTCTCCGCATAACTTTGGCTCAGTTGGTAGTTCCCGTTTCTCACGTCGTCGCTCACTTTCACCAATGCGGCGTTCGTCCTCTTCCCTTCTACCTTCTATTTCGGTTCCCAACCGCCAACAGAAAAACTAAACAGTGCAGCGTCGGCAGGGAAAACTGCATCTTTCTAACTGCGTCAAACTCCTCCGGACCACCCTATAAATGTTTTATTGGTGTGTGTTGAAGGTATACAAACAGAGGAACTGGTAGACACAGGCGCATCACATTCCATAATTTGTGCAGACTTTTGTACCCGCTTGAAAAAAGTTAGGACGCCATGCAATGGCCCTTCTCTTCCCTGCGCAGATGGAATTCCTATTCAGCCTTCAAGTGTTGCGCAGTCCGCGTAGTTATAAATGGCATCCTTCACCACATTCAGTTTCTTGTACTTCCTTTGTGCGCTCACACAGTCATTTTAGGATGGGACTTCCTTTCTTCGGCATCAGCTTTTATATCGTGTTGTCAGCGAGTAATTCATATGTCAGCTAATGATAGTTCATCTGATATGGATCCATACAGCTTCCGTTCGTTGCTGCTACGTATTGTTTCATTTCGCCAGGAGAATAATGAATTCTCACGATCGCATCGGATACTATAGTTAACGGTGACGTGCGGATTGCTCTACCAGCTCACTCTAAACCTGCGGGGCTTAGCATTGCACCCGGCCTTGTGCGGTGTAACGACGGTAAGGCATTGGTTACCGCCTTGAACCCAACTTAAGGGCACTGCTGTGAGCTGCTTCACTGACAGCGAGCCTTTTTCGCTGGTTCCCCTTCACGCAGAATCGCCGCCTTTGTCTGGTACAACTCATATAGAGGCTACCACTGTTGCTTTAAATGCTACAATAAGACCTCACCTCACTGCAGAGCAAAAAAGAGATCTTTTAGACCTTCTCCAAAAGCACAGCTCTTTGGTTGACGTTCATTCCAAAGTTTTAGGCCGCACGTCTGTTGCAGAGCACAGCATCAAAACCTAAGGCAGCTCCATTGTACGCCGCCGCCCATACCGTCTGTCTTCGGCGGAACGTCAAATCATTGAGGAAAACGTCGCCAACATGCTCAAACGGGATATTATTCGACCTTCATCCAGCTCTTGGTCGTCTCCTGTGGTGTTGGTCCGGAAAAACGATGGCTCTGTCCGCTTTTGTGTTGATTCAAGAGCGCTCAATAAGGTAACGAAAAAAGATGTGTAACCGTTGCCACGCACAGATGATGCCCTAGGCTCCCTACAAGGCGCAGAATATCTCTCCAGCCTTGACTTCCTATCCGGGTATTGGCAAATACCTATGCGCGAAGCAGACAAGAAGAAAACAGCGTTTGCAACGCCTGACGGGCTTTACGAGTTTAACGTCATGCCTTTTGGCTTATGCAACGCTCCAGCACCATTTGAGCGCATGATTGATTCTGTCTTACGTGGTTTCAAGTGGAAAACCTGCTTATGTATGTGGACGACATCGTAATTTATTCTACTTTTTCTCAGCACCTTAAAAGTTTGGACGAAGTTCTTACGTTCATTTCAAATGCTGGCCTTCAGCTCAATAGAAAGAAGTGCAACATCACCAGCTGGAGCATCGAAGTATTGGGTCGCCTTGTCAGTAAAGGTGGCATTTGACCCAACCCGAGCAAGGTTGCTGCCGTAATTAGTTTTCTTCGTCCGAGCAATCAAAAATAATTGCGAAGTTCCATGGGCCTGGCGTCTTACTTCCGCCGCTTTATCCGTCACTTTGCTGCTATTCCGGGGCCGTTACACAAGCTTCTGACGTCATGAACGGCCTTCACTTGTACTGACGAGTGCGAGTGTGCTTTCCAAGCCCTTAAGCGTGTTTTGACATCAGACCCCATCCTCAGTCACTTCGATGAGAGTGCACCCACTTTCCTGCACAAAGATGCCAGCGGCCACGGAATCGATGCTGTCCTTCTCCAGCGCGACGACTCTTCACGTGAGCGAGTAGTTGCGTATGCCAGCTACACACTAACACCTGCGGAGCAGAGCTACTCTATAACAGAGCAGGAATGTCTTGCTGTCTTTTGGGCCATCTAAAAATTTCGACCTTATCTGTATGGACGCCACTTCTCTGTAAATACCGACCACCATGCCCTTTGCTAGTTGTCCATGCTGACGAATTTGTCTGGGCACCTCGGTCGCTGGATACTCCGTTTGCAAGTGTACACTTTTGACGTTGTGTACAGGTCTGGCAAACAGCATCAGAATGCCGACGTTTTCACTGCCCTCTGCCTCTTTCATCTTCAACCACGCATCCTCAATGCACCTCAGGTGATCAAGCGGCTTCCTCTTTACTCACGTTACCACCCCTGGCAGTTGCTGTGTCACTATCTTTAAACAGCAGCGCTCTGTTTGGCGCGTGCCAACGTGATGACCCATACTGTAACCGTATCATCGGGTACTTGAATGACTCGCCTTCTCCACTTAATGCCAGACTACGTCGTCAGCTACGGCAGTTAAAGCTAGAGAACATTGTCCTGTAGCGCTTTACTTACAATGCGGTTGAGCATTGGTAGGTGAAAGTACTTCCCCGATCACTGCAAAAATAAGTTCTCGAAGCACTACACGACGACCCGTCAGCTGGACACTTAGGATTTCAGAAGACCTACAACCGCGTTAGGAGCCGTTTCTTCTGGCCTGGTCTTTCTACCTTTGTGGCAAATTATGGCGCTTCTTGTGCACTTTGTCAACGCCGGAAATCACCTACTTCTGCTCCTGCTGGCTTATAACAACCCATTCCATGTCTCGATACGTCTTTTGCATTGTCGGAATAGACCTCGTCGGACCACTTCCCGCAAGCTTCACAGCCGTCGAATACCTCACACGATACGTGGAGACCGCTCCTCTACGCACTATCTCAGCCTCTGACGTTGCCACCTTCTTTTTATAAGCCATTGTGTTGTGTCATGATGCACCTCGCACGTTGTTTATTGACCGGGGCAAGGCCTTCATGTCAACAATTCTTGACGAAATTCTAAAAACTTGTGGCACAGTTCATAAGACCACATCCGCGTACCACCCGCTGACAAATGGCTTGACAGAGCGATTTCACCGGACTCTAATCGACATGATATTTATGTACGTCGGACCGAACTACGATAACTGGGACAAAATCTTGCCGTTCGTAACGTTTGCACACAACCCCACTGTTCAATGAACCACCGGGAATTACCTTTCTTCCTCGTCTATGGTCGTGCGCCGACATTCACCATTGACGCCTCTTCCTTCCATGTAACAACAAAATCGTCCATGACTATGCCAGAACATTTCGTCTCCAGGCTCGCTGACACATGGCAACGTGGTCTACTCAACGCGCAGGCCAGTCAACTGGACCACAAGCAATGCTATGACAGCTTTCGTCGAGATGTAACCTTCCGTCCTGGAGATAAAGTACTACTTTGGACACCTGTTCGCACACTGGATTATATGAAATGTTTCAGTCGCGCTTTCTTGGACTTAACGTTGTTCGGGAACGAACATCTCCTGTCAATTACCTTGTCACTCTCGTCGACGATTCCTTGGACCGTCGTTACTGTGCTTCTGAGATAGTCCACGTTTCACGTCTTAAACCCTTTGTTCGCCGTAAATTTCCCGCCTAAGTCTCAGCCGGGTCGGCAGCTCAAGTTCGCGGAGAAAATAATTGTGACCATTATTACTCGTCCCATCTTTTCATCTGTACATACTCACCATCCCCACTCCAGTTTAGGTTGTGGGGCACATACTCGGGACAATAAAGAAAAGTCTTGAGGGTACTGGACGCCATCTTACAACATATATGTGGAAAGGGGTTTATTGGTGTGTGTTGCGACAGTAACCCTACGATGAAAACACGATTGGGAGAGAGGAATGGTCAAGCAAATCCCGGCGACGATCAGCACGAGACGAGCGAGAGACGTCCAGAACCCGAGTACCCAAGCGCGGTGACGATGTTGGTTGCCAACGATGCGTTTTCTTCTTCACAATTTGCCCCCGCCGAAAAAGAGCCATACTGGCGACCTAAGAGTCTGGAGGCAGAGGACTATGATATGGCTTAAGGTGGGCGACATGGACGATGTCACGTCCACACCGGCGCATGTCGTCAGATGGATAAAGCGGCTCAATGAGAACATTCACCGGCGAGGTTTGCTCCAAAACGCGGTAAAAGCCCTCGTACTTCGGAACGAGTTTTCAGGCAAGACCGCTGTAAGGAACAGCCAGCCATACAAGTGATCCCGGGGAACAGCTGTGGCTTCATGAATAGTCGGCGTTGTTTTCTTTCTGGCTCTGCTGTTCTTGTGACGTAAAGGTGCGTGCGAGTTCACGGCACTCTTCCGCTTTTCGGGCAGCTTCAGACACAGATGGGCATTCGAATTCGTCAGGACGGTATGGAAGGAGAGTGTCGATGGTGTGGGATGGTTCGCATCTATAAAAAAAGAAAGGTGGAAATCCAGTGGTACACTGTGCCGTGGTGTTGTATGCGAACGTGATGAATGAAAGAATGTGATCCAGTTAGTATGATCAGATGCCACTTACATCGCGAGCATATCGCCGAGGGTGCGGTTAAATCTCTCCGTGAGCCCGTTAGTCTGCGGGTGGTATGCCGTGGTCTTGCGATGAACAACATGACATTCAGAAAGCAGAGCCGTGACGACTTCTGATAGGAAGGCTCGACCTCGGTCACTTAGTAGTTCTCGAGGTGCTCCATGTCGTAGTATGAAGCGATGGAGGACGAAGGACGCGCAGTGGCACTTGGAAGGGCGGCGGTCTCGGCGTAGCATGATAAATGATTCACAGTGACTATGATCCATTGATTTTTATCTGATGTTGTCGGTAGAGGGCCAGAGAGATCGATTCCGATCCGATCGAATGGTTTGGCAGGTCACGAAAGTGGTTAAAGCACACCGGACGAGTGGAAAGCCAGTGATTGGGCAGTGAAAGACAGGGCAGCCCATAACAAATTTTCAAACAAAATTGTACATTCCGTGCCAGTAGGATCGATGGCGAATGCGTTCGTAAGTTTTGAAAACTCCAGCATGGCCACATTTGGGATTGTCGTGAAATGACGCACATATTTGTGATCGCGAGCTGCGGAGGACAACCAAGAGCCACTTGCGACCTTAGGGGGCATAGTTGCGTTGGTGTAGCAGCCAATGACGAATGACGAAATGAGCAGCTTGACGTCGGAGAGATCGTGATACCACAGTGGTTGACGATCCAGAGAGACAGTCAAAAAGGGAAGCGATCCATGGGTCCTTGTGTTGTTCACTGGCAAAGGAGTCGTGGTCGAAAGATGTGACGGAGTTGGTACCAATGGTTTCACAGGCAAAGTCGGGAGGTAAAGGCGAACGAGAAAGGGCGTCGGCGTCAGAATGCTTGCGTCCGCTGTGATAGATGACGCGAACGTCGTACTGCTGGATTTGCAGTGCCCACCGAGCTAGGTGGCCAGAATGGTCTTTCATTGTGGCAGCCAACAAAGTGCATGGTGGTCCGTTACCAGGTCGAATGGGCGACCGTACAAATAAGGACGGAACTTGCGAAGCGCCCACACTAGCGCTAAGCACTCCTTTTCAGTGACGCTGTAATTGGTCTCAGCTTTAGTGAGCATGCGACTCGCATAAGCGACGACGTATTCGTAGTCGCCCGGCTTGCGTTGGGCTCGGACAACGCCAAGACCAACCCTGCTAGCGTCTGTGTGAACTTTCAATGACTCTGTTAGGTCGAAATGCCGAAGAATGGGAGGAGATATTACCAGACTATGGAGCATGCCAAACGCGATGTCGCAGTCAGGAGACCAGGATGAAAGGTCTGCGTCACCGCATAGGAGGTTGGTCAGTAGTGACATGATCGATGCAAAGTTTCGAACGAAGCGCCGGAAGTATGAGCATAGTCCGATGAAACTGCTAATTCTTGCAGTGTAGAAGGTTTCGGAAACTGAGCGACTGCTCGCAGTTTTGCGGGGTCGGGTAGAACACCACGCTTTGACACGATGTGTCCCAAGATGGACAGCTCTCGCACGTGAAGTGGCACTTTTTAAGGTTCAGTTGGAGCCCAGCGTTGGTTGAACACGTCAGAACCAGTTGGAGCCGAAGCAGATTTGTAGGAAAATCGGGAGAGAAAACAACAATGTCGTCGAGGTAGCATAGACACAAAGACCACTTCAGTTCACGCAGTGTGTTGTCCATGAGTCTTTCAAACGTGGCAGGAGCATTACAAAACCAAAGAGGCATTAGGTTAAATTCGTACAGGCCATCGCGTGTAATGAACGCAGTTTTCCGGTGATCAGCTTCTGCAATAGGAACCTGCCAGTATCCAGATCGTAGGTCTAAGGAGGAGAATTCAGCTCCTTGAAGGCTGCCAAGGGCGTCGTCGATGCGTGGTAATAGATAGACGTCTTTCCGCGTCACCTTGTTTATTCACCGGTAGTCCACGCAAAACCAAATTGATCCATTTTTGTTTCGAAATAGAACGACAGGAGGTGCCCGAGGACTCTGCTATGGTTGAATAACGCAACGGCGTAGCATCTCTTCGACCTGGTAATTGATCACGTGATGTTCTGCAGCAGAGACACGGTACGGTCTCTGACGGAACAGCTGGTGCGAACTGGTGTCAATGTAGTGGTGCACTGCGGAAGTGCGACCCAATTGCGGCTGAGAAACGTCGAATGAATTCGCGAAGTGCTGGAGGAGATTAAGAAGCTCTGCTCGTTCTTGAGCACTTAAGGTGTCTGCGATGGAACTCGAGAAGCTGTCACTCGACGAGCATTCCAGTGGGGAAAGGGCATGAACTTCGGTCGAGGCACTACTGCACGATTCGTTTTGCATGTTAAGGAATACCGAAGAATCAAGGTACTCCACTCGACCGAGGCATTCGCCGGCAAGTAGCGTAAGCGGTGCAGAAAGGGGGTTGTGGACAAAATATTGCTTCGACCAGCAGTGACGCCAAGTGTAGCGAAAGGCAAGGAGACGGCTCTGCGGCTCATGAAAATGTCGTAAGGTGTAAACATTACCGTAGCATCGTTATGGTCATCGCAGCAAACAGGGACAACGGCAAGAGAGGCTGGCGGAATTTCAGTGTCCTCACACACGACAAGTTTTGGCGACAGCTCAAGAGTTTCATGCAAAGGTTCGTCACACAGGGGTGAAAATTGAACTTCGGCGCGTGCGCAGTCGATGACGGCATGATGATGTGACAGAAAGTCCCACCCGAGGATAACGTCATGCGAGCACACCGAAAGGACGATGAACTCGACAATGTCCATAGAGCCTTGGATGAAGGCGACGACATTAGCAGGTAGAGTGCGAGGACTTGGACATTCGACGACAGCGCAGTTCTTGCCTCTGGAACTGCAGCGTTCAGTTTTCCCGGTTGGAGGAAGTGGGTCGGGGACGCATAGGGGACAGTGATCGCTTTCGAAGATACGGAAGTGGGGAGAGTGAGTCTGAGATGGCGGCTGCGGTGACCGAGACTCGGAAAGGTTAGTGTAGCCATACTTCGGTGAGGGATAGGGAGCAGGTAGGTGCATGTGCGGTGGTATATACGGTAACGACCGAGTAGCGTCGTGAAGTGGTTGGAAGCAACGGCGACAATATCGTGCCACGTGTCCTGGAGTACCGCACGCGTAGTAGATCGGTCGATTGTCAGGAGTTCGCTAGGAAAAACTGACTCGCGGTGCGGCCCAAGATGTCAAAAGAGGTGTGGAGTGGTGAGCAACTGAAGCCATGTGTGGCAAATGCTGTTTGCGGGGTCTGCTGCGTACCACCTG
The DNA here is from genome assembly GCF_013339725.1 of Rhipicephalus microplus. Classification (NCBI taxonomy): domain Eukaryota; kingdom Metazoa; phylum Arthropoda; class Arachnida; order Ixodida; family Ixodidae; genus Rhipicephalus; species Rhipicephalus microplus. The sequence goes on along the minus strand of NC_051169.1, from coordinate 168,707,491 downwards.
GTCATACGTAAGAGGCGTGGCCACGGGCTGCATATCTGGCGTATGGGGAACAGGCATGGCCACAGGCTGCTGGTGGGCAGCGACGGGAACAGCCTGAGCTACCTCTTGGGTAATAACATCGCGCAGTGGTGAGTGCAGACGAGAGGACTGCGGCTGCTGCGTGAAGGGAATCAACGACAGTTGCCGAGCTGCTTCTTCACGCACAAAAATTTTAATCTCTTGCAGGGTTGGTGAGGGATCGGGAGCAGAAGGCTGGAGAGTGTGTCGGCGTGGCAGAAAAATGGCCGAGTCAGCGCGCGCTGCTTTCTCAACTCGTCGAAACTTTGACATAAGATGACAAGTCCCGCAACGGTGGCCGGATTACGGGCCAGGATCGTCTGAAATGCGCCATCATTTATCCCTTTGAAGATGTGCTGAATCTTCTCCGACTCGGGCATGGCAGTGTTCACACGGTTGCAAAGACCAATAATGTCTTCGATGTAACTAGTGAACGATTCTGATGGCTTCTGTGCGCGAGTCCGCAAGCGTTGTTCGGCTCTGGACATGTGGACAGTGGGTCGGCCAAAAACGTCAGCAAACGACGTTTTGAAGATGAACCACGTCGTAATGTCGTTTTTGTGGTGTTATACCACATTCGGTCACTCAGTGAGATAAAAGATGACGTTAGTCAACTTGTCCACGTCAACTGACCGCTGTTCTGCCACCCTCTGACGTTTTCCCAGCGTAACTAGGTCCGCGTTCACCCTACTCCTGTCATATGGTTGGTGGTCGGTGAGCAATTGGATGGGCATGGCGGTGTGCCATGTTTAGCTCGTGCGTGTGCTCTCCATAATAAATGCGAAGCATTTCTTAGCTAACTTCGGTGACTTCGAGCGCATCTATCTATCTATCTATCTATATTTCTATCTATCTATCTATCTATCTATCTATCTATCTATCTATATATCTATCTAGCCACCTACGACTTTTAGCTCTCCTGGCCGTTTCGATAATGCTATCGATACCAAACTTGGTGTGACATAACATGAGGGACTGTATGAGGAAAAAGTCTGACTTCTCATAACATGAAAATCATGACACGTATGTCATGAATTGGATGATTTACATTTCATGGTCCTGCAGCTCTTGCAGTGGTTTCGTTCACATGGCATGTTCCAAAACTGGTATGCTATGGCAAGAATGCTTGGCGAACACAAGCAACAGAGCCTAACATGAAACTCATGAAATGCGTGTCATTTCATGTTGTTACATGCCACGCCCCGGCCGTTTCGCTTGCGTCACATAAACTAAATTTGGTATTACAGTGCGTGAACGCAATATGAAAGTATGTGACAGGTACAAACATGATGATCATGAGATGCGTGACATGTAACAACATGACGACATGCCACGCTCATGATGCACTGGCGGGCATTTCTCTAGCTTCACTTATACCAAATTCGGCATTACGGGGCGTAAATAGATGACGAAGGTATGGCACAGGTGCAAGCATGATAAACATCACATTCGCGTCATGTAACAACCTGACTACATGCTACGCTCATGATGCGCTGGTGGCTGTTTCGCTAGCTTCGCATGTAACAAACTCGGTATTACGTGACGCGAATGGACGACATAGGTAAATGACACATTCAAGCATGATAATCACGGCATGCGCGTCATGTAACAACATTACTACACACCACAATGATGATGTGCTCACGGTTGTTTCGCTAGCTTTACATAGGCCAAATGTGGTTCTACGTGACGCCTATGGATGACGAAGGTATGTGACTGGTGCAAAAATGATAATCATGAGATGCGTGTCATGTGAGAACATGACTACATGCCATAGCCAATGCGCCGATACATTTCGACGTGACACGGTGCGCATGCTCGCTGGCGTTCATTTCGTCACGTCACGCTGGCGTTGCAACGCCAGGCGCTGGTCCTGCCATATACTCGCAGGCGTGCGCCGCGCTGTGTTGCTTTGAAGCATGCGCGTTTCAGCGCGTCCGGCATCCCTCCGTCACGAAAAGATGGAGACGCAGTGTTGTCTGGGTAACGCATTTGAGCGAAATGCAGCATGTCGCATTTCCTGCCGGTTGCCGTCGGGCCGCGCCAGCAGACGCTGGTTGCGCCTGGCGTCAGACTATAGAGTGCTTGCGTTCTGCTGACGTTCAGTCGCTGTGCCTAGCGTGCGCACAATATATATATACTAATATATATATATATTATATATATCGAAGAAGCCGCCCTTTCCTTAGTCCGACTCCGACGCATGCGCTAACATCGGTGACGTCAGCAACTCGGACCTTCCAAACGGCTATAAGAAGCCACGTACCTCCGTCGAACTTCAGTGGGCCAGGCAGCGGCACTCAGGGCGAAATGCTCACCCAACCATTCGTCTTTGTGGTGCAGGTTAGTCTACTTGCCTACGCCATGTTACCGCAGTGAAAACCGCTTTTTAGTGTTGCTGCACGCCCACTTGGTAGCTTTTTTTCAGGCACTTGTGCTTTTGGCGTGATTTGTTAGTTTGCGGGGAATTGAAGCAAACCAGGCCCTTCAGATAAAGAAATACTGCAGCAGCTTTCAGGTACAAAAAACATCACTGATATGATGAACAGTGTCTTATCAAAACAAGAAAAATCGAAAAAGAAGTTGCTAGCTTGACTGAAAGGATGAGTCCGTCGAAATACAGACAAAACCTTGATTGAACTGAAACAGATGTAAACGACTTAAAGCAAAGAGCAACACAGCTTGAGAAAGACTTTGAATCACGGTCAAAAAATTGACGAGTTAGAGACAGAAGTCGACGAAATAACTTGATTGTTTTTGGCTAGGGGAAGAAGCTAATGAAACGACTGCTGACCTTACTGAAACAATAAAAAAGGACTGTTTGAGGGAAAGCTGGGAGTGAATGTCAGGGGCATAGAAAGATGTCACAGATTGGGAAAAAAGAATGGCAAAAAACGCCCAGTAATTATAAAAATACCGATTACCGAGACAAGGTCGCTATTCTGCAGAGGTGTTCCAAGCTGAAGGGCACCGAGCTGTCGATAAGTGAAGACTTTTCCGCTCGTGTACGTGATATCAGAAAAAAGTTGTGGCAAAGTTCGTCGCGCGAGCGTGCAAGTGGATCTAAAGTGAAGTTAATTTTTGACAAAATAAGCATTGATGGAAAGTTTTTTTGCTGGGATGATAATAAGAATACAAGATATAAGTTATCTAACCAAATTAAGGTTCGGGGAAACTAGATGAACGATGCTTAGTGGTGTTAAATGTAAATTGCCGCAGTATTGTTAATAAGGCTGAGAAGTTGGAAGGCATGCTTTTAGCACATGACCCAGATATTGTATTACTAACTGAGACATGGCTACGAGATGATGTTTTTGATAGTGAGTTTGTGCCGAAAATTACAGAGTGTTCCGTAAGGATCGAAATGGGAGGGGAGGGGGCGTTGCTATTCTTTTTAGGAATAATACACGTGTCGTAAAAATGCCAGACGTTCAAGACATAGAAAGCATCTTCTGTAAAGTGTATATTGGCAATATTAAATATCTTCTTGGTGTCGTTTACAGGCCACCAAATGCTTCCCTTGATGTTATCGCAAAGCTTAAGGATTACCTTCATTGTCACGTAAAAACCGAAGATAAATTAATCATAGCGGGAGATTTTAATATGCCAAATATGAATTGGGAAACGTTATATCAGACCCATGTCAAGCTGCGGATACTCAAATATCCGATATCATGTTTCAATATGATTTGACGCAAATAGTCACCGACCCTACCAGAATAGATCAGGGGACGAAATCTATCCTAGATATATATCTTCTAAGTGGCAATATAAAAGAAAGCATGTCGTGCAGCGTCACAAATGGCATATCGGATCACAAGGCTGTGGTACTAAAGCTAAAGGGAGTTGAACTTAGTCAGCAGAGGATGGTGAAGAAATTTCCCAATTTTTCAAAAGCAGATGATGAATCTATAATTGATGTTCTGGCCTTTGAATATGATCATTTCAATGTAAGTAATCGTAGCGTTGAAGATCTGTGGCTTTGCTTTAAGAGAATGATTGAAGATTGGGTGCAGCGTTTTATCCCTTTAATTACAAAGAAAGTAGAGAATCACAATCCCTGGATAACAAGAGAGACGTTACAGCTGAAGCGAAAGTTGAAACGGTTAAAAAAAAGGTCGAACAAGGCTAACAGTCCTAATTTAAAAACAACTATTTGCAATATACGTGAAGAAATTAAAGAAAAATCTTTTCGTGACAAAGAAAAGTACTTTAACGAAAAATTGCCGTCATTTATTAAAACATGTCCAAGAAAATTTTGGAAAGAGGTCACTCCGGGCACGTGCTCTACCGATGTATTTCTTTTAGATGGAAAATTAGAGAGTGATGAAAAAGCTGTCTGTACGGCCTTTAATAACTATTCAACAGCGTCTATACAAAAGATAATAATCATCTCCCACCTTTCGATGCGAACCTACCACCAATATCAGATGTCACTATTTCTGAAGAGGGTATCTTTAATTTATTGCTAAATCTGGATGTTAAGAAATCTGTTGGACCAGATGAGATACCGAATGCCTTCTTAAAACTTATCAGAGCATGAGGCTGTGGCGCTCGACTCTCTTTTAAGCAAGTATGACGAAATATTTTCGAAATCTCAAACAGATATGGGGTGCATCACTACTGAGAAACATAGGATCGCACTTACCAATGCTGTCCCTATTCGTCGAGCACCATACCGATGTTCACAGGCAGACAAAGTGGAGATCAACAAACAGGTTAACGCTCTCCTCAAGCAAGGTGTTGTGAGGCCTTCATTATCGCCCTACGCCGCACCTGTCATTTTAGCAGAAAAGAAAGGTGAAGGACGCACTCGTCTATGTATTGACTACCGGAAACTCAATGCCATAACGGTACCCGACGTCCAACCAATTCCACGTATAGATGATATTCTTGACCACTTAGGAAAGGCGGAGTTTTTCACTACGTTGGACGTAACGTCGGGATACTGGCATGTGCAAATGCATCCTGACGATGTTCAGAAAACTGCATTTGTCACGTCTGATGGTCATTTTGAGTGGTTTGTAATGCCGTTTGGGTTGAAGAACGCTCCAGCTACATTTGAAAGAGCCATGAAATCAATAATAGCGAAACATCAGCTCACCAATATTATTAATTACTTTTACGATGTGGTCGTATACTCACAGACATATAATGATCATATACGACACCTTGAGGCGCTATTGAAAGCTCTCAAAACCGAGAACGTAAAACTCAAACGAATAAAGTGCCAATTTGCACGCTGCAATATTGAATACCTGGGCCACAAAATTTCACAAGGAACACTGACACCTAAGCAAAGTAATGTGGCTGACATACTCAAATTTCCTACACCAAAACGAGAAGAAGATCTCCAGCGTTTTCTGGGCACTGTAAACACCTACCGTCAGTACATCCCCCACTTCAGCGATATCGCTCTTCCACTCACAAAACTACTCCACAAAGGCAGCAAGTGGGTGTAGACAGAAGCATTCGAGCAAGCCTTTCGTGAACTGAAGGAACGGATAACTGAAGAACCGGTGCTTCGCATATACGACCCTTCGAGACCATGTACTGTGTACTGTGACGCATCTGGCGAATGATGATGATATATGGTGTTTTTGGCGCAAGGGCCATTTGATGGCCAAAGAGCGCCAGTTCATGGGACAAAGAATGTGGACAATGATTGTGATTAGCGGCTGTATAAGGGCCATAAAAATTCCTCGCAACAAGGCGGGTAAAAACATACAAGTAATAAAATCATGACCATGCCGTGAAAGGTGTGTGTGGTGTGAATAGGTGACAAAAGTTGGTGATAATAAAAAACGATAATAGACATGTCTGGCATTAGCACAAGTGCCTCAATCGTTCATACCCTTGCGTCCAAGGGCCGTGAGGCAAGTGCTTTCTTGGGTAGCCACCGCAGCAAAACCTCTCTGGAGAGGTTGTGCTACGGAATGCCCGGGTATACGATATGGAAACTATGAAGTGCTTTTAGAAACGCTAACAAGGATTTATGACTAAAAAGCGGTTCCCTACCGACGAACATTGCATGGTGTAACGGTATACGTTGTCGGTAGGGTAATGGAAAATGTTGTTTTCTTAGAGTTTCTAACTGTTTACATTGAATTAAAACGAGAAGAACTGTTAATGCCTCACCACATTTATCACACAATGGTGGATCACCACCCGACAAAAGATGTGTGTGTGTCGTGTATGTGTGTCCTATCCTGAGTCTTGTTAGTGTTACCTCTGTTAGACGTGATTTTGATACTGGTGGCCAATGGCCAAGGTGTGGCTTGATAACGTGTAGTTTGTCTTGTGTGTGTGTATCCCACTTGCTCTGCCAGTAGTCCCTGAGGTTTCGTTTGAGAGACGGCTTAAGATCAAGGGCCGGGATTGATATGGATGTAATGGCGGTGCTCTCATGGACGGATGCAGCGAGCTGATCCGCCCTCACGTTGCCTTGGATCTCACGGTGCCCTGGCACCCAGCACACTACAACATGTTGTTTGAGTGTGTAGAGTGTGCATAAAATGGAGGAAAGTGAAACGAGGACAGGGTTTTTTGTTTTTTAAGACTGTGCAGAGCCGTTACCACACTGAGGAAGTCTGTATAAATTACTGCTTTTTGTATTTGTGATTGTTTGATGTGTTTAGCTGCCACAAGTATCGCGTAAGCTTCCGCTGTGAAGATACTTGTGCCTGGATGTAGAGGGCCTACTTCCGAAAAGGAAGGGCCAACAGCAGCGTAGGACACAGAGGAGTTAGACTTGGAGGCATCTGTAAAGAACTCAGGACGTGTGTATTTGTGTTGAAGTTCCAAGAAGTATGTTCGAATATGGGCAATAGGCGCATGTTTAGTAACTTCTACGAAAAACACAACGCAATCTATAGTCTGCCACTGCCACGGTGGCGGGTATGCTACAGGAGCCATTAAACTGTGTTCGAGTGACACTCCAGTGTCCTCAGCTTGACCCTTCAGGCCGAACTGAGAAGGGCTGCCTCATTGAAGGCCTGTTTTGAAAAAGAATGGAGCTCGACAAGTCAATAATAGTAGAGTATGAGGGGTGCCTCTTGTCTGCTTTCACCTTAAGGAAATATACAAAAGACATGTAGGTTCTTTGCAGATGAAGCGACCACTCATTTGACTCAACGTAAAGGCTTTCTACGGGGCTGGTGCGAAAAGCACCCGTAGAAAGGCGGATGCCCGAATGGTGCACGGGATCCAGCATCTTCAAAGCACTTTGAGTCGCAGACTCATAAACAATGGCCCCATAATCTAAGCGGGTGCGGATAAGGCTTCTATACAGGTTCATGAGGCATTTCCTGTCACTACCCCACGTAGTACGTGACAACACATTTATAACATTCATGGCTTTTAAACATTTTGTTTTTAAATACTTTATGTGGGGTACGAAGGTCAACTTGTTGTCCAAGATTAAGCCTAAGAATTTATGCTCGGCTTTGACGGACAGACGTTGCCCGTTCAGTTAAATTTCAGGTTCCGAATGCATGCCTCTCTTTCGAGAGAACAAGACACACATGCTTTTTTGTGGATTAAGTCGAAATCCGTTTTCATCTGCCCATTTGGAGACCTTATTTAAACCCAGCTGAACCTGCCGCTCACACATGGCCAAGTTGCATGACTTGAAGCCAAGCTGAACGTCGTCGACATATGTACAATAGAACTTATTGCGGGGAATCGACAAGTGCAAAGAATTCATTTTAATAATAAAAAGTGTGCAACTAAGCACACCACCTTGTGGCACGCCTGTTTCCTGGACAAATGTTTGGGAGAGCACACTGCCCAGACGGACACGGAATGTCCGGTTTGACAGGTAACTTTCGATTATATGAAGCATTCTTCCGCGCACACCAAGGTGGGACAGGTCTCTTAGAATTCCGAAACGCCATGTTGTATCATAAGCCTTATCGATATCGAGGAACACAGAGAGAAAATATTGTTTATGGACGAAGGCGTCTCTGATCTGTGCCTCGATACGGACAAGGTGGTCTGTGGTGGATGTACTTTCTCGAAACCTGCGCTGAAATGGGTCGAGCAAATTATTTGTTTCAAGAAAATGTACAAGTCGGCAGTTTATCATTTTTTCGAATACTTTGCACAAGCAGCTTGTAAGTGCAATAGGCCTATAACTTGAAGCTAAAGAAGGGTCCTTGCCCTGTTTCAAATGGGATAATAATAGCCTCTTTCCAAGGAGGTAGGGATAGTGCCAGAAACCCAGATAGCATTGTACAAACAAAGTAGGGTTTTTCGTGTTTCGGCTGGTAGGTTTTTTTAACATTTCATACACCACACGGTCAGAACCTGGGGCAGAAGTACTGCAGGAGTTTTAGAGATGTTCGGAGCTCCGCTAGACTGAAAGCTTGGTTTATATGCCTCGTATCTAGTGGATTTGTGTTCGAGTTTCTGCTTTTCTATTCTTGTTCTGTATTTTTGGAAAGTGTCAGTATAAGGGGACGAGCTAGATACCCGTTCAAAATGTGCCCCGAGGAAGTTTGCCTGATCTTCCAAGGTATCACCTTGAGTATTTACGAGTTGAAGTGTGTGTACTTGTTTCCCTGCTATCCTACCGACCATGTTCCAGACTTTGGCCTCTTGTGTGTATGAATTGATCCCTGACAAAAACTTCTGCCAGCTTTCTCTTCTGGGCTGCCGACGCGTTCTCGTAGCTTGAGACTTTATTTTCTTGAAGGTGTCAAGAGTTTCGGCTGTCGGTGAGTTCCGAAGCAGCCTCCAAGCTCTGTTTTGCTGTTTGCGCGCGTTTCGGCATTCGGAGTTCCACCATGGCACACGCCGTTTTCCAGGGTGTCCATTTGTTTGTGGGATGCATTTTGTTGCAGCATCAATCAAAAACGCTGTGAAGAAGTTGACAGCAACATCAATGTTCAAAGTACATATGTCATTCCAACCTAGACGAGCGATGGTATAAAGCTGTTCCCAGTCGGCTCTGTTTATGAGCCACTTTGGAACACGTGGTGGACACTCAGTTACTGTATTTGTGCTCAAAACTATGGGGAAGTGGTCACTTCCATACAGATTACTGACGACTTTCCACTGGAGTAGAGACACAAGAGATAGAGATACTATGCTTAGGTCTATGGAGGAGTAGGTGTTATTGGCGAGGTTATAATAGGTTGGTTCTTTTCGATTTAGGAGACACGCACTCGACGAGAGAAGGAACTGTTCGATCAGTTGACCTCGCGCGTCATACCGAGAGTCACCCCATAGCCTGCTATGCGCATTAAAGTCTCCAAGGAGAACATAACGTTCCGGAAGTTCATCAATCAAAGAGTGTAAATCACGTCTTTGCAGCTGATAGCTAGGAGGAATGTATATAGTGCAGATTGTGATCAGTTTATCAAAAAGAACCGCTCGAACAGCCACTGCCTCAAGGGATGTTTGGAGTTGTAAGTGTGTGCATGCTATTCCTTGATTCACTATGATGGCAACACCTCCGGATGATGTCATGGCATCACCACGGTCCTTTCGAAAAATAACGTATTTACGAAGAAAATTTGTGTGTTTTGAATTAAGGTGTGTTTCTTGTACACACAGCACTTTTGGTGAGTGATGTCGTCAAGGTTTCTGAGAAGGCCCCTGACGTTCCGTTGTATAATTTGAGTGTTCATGGTGAATGTAAAATAATGCTGTGTGTACGAAAAGCGAGTGGTTGTTTAGACGGGGAGTTTGAGTTTACTTAACAGGGCCGTCACCAGGCTCTGTTATTTGCTTTTTTGTTTTCTTAGCGCGCTCCAACGAGCCACGCCGCTCTTTCGGCACCAAGGGTGCCGACGTATCCATTGCCTCCTCGGAGGCACTGGATGCCCGCACGTGCGGGCTTTTAGTTCGAATTTCGGGCCTCGCCTGGTGAGGAGAGGCCTTGAGACCCGAAGACTCTGGAGTCTCCGGTCTCTGTTTGGGAGTAGGCGGTGTAGCCTGGGCTACAGCCGCCTTGGGGGCAGGTGCCACAACCGCCGGCTCTGTATGCGCGGGCCGGAGGAGTGGCGAGGGCTGGTGCGGCGATGCCCCCTGACGCGCCGCATCAGCGCATGTAGGTCCATAAAAATGGAGCACCTCTTCGCCGTGCTTCCTTAAACGTAATGTTCTCCTTCACCTTCAATGTAATTATTTCTTTTTCTTTTTTCCAGTATGTGCAGGAGCGTGAGTATGCGGCATGGTTTCCTTCGCAGTTTGCACAGTGTGGCGGTTGTTTGCAGTTCTCAGACACGTGGCCTTGTACTCCACATTGTGCACAAGTCTGGCGACCACGACAGGTTTTAGAGCCATGGCCATACCTCTGGCATTGGAAGCAACGACGAGGGTTTGGTATGTACGGCCTGATAGATGTCTTTGTGTACCCTGTTTGAATAGATTCCGGTAGTTTACTGGATGCAAATGTGAGTATTAAGTGTTTTGTTGGTGTTTCCTTATATCTCTTCTGATGATGATTCTCTGTACATTAGTGACATTTTGCTCTTCCACCCCTCCAAAAGTTCAGTCTCAGTCAAGTCAAGTAAGGTCCATGTCAGATACCACTCCGCGAGTTTTGTTCATTGATCTATGTGGTGTTATGGTTATTGGTATGCCACCAAAATCTGAAAGACGGTCTAGCCTTTTAAATTGTTTCTTTGTCACGGATTTCAAGGAGAAGGTCTCCACTAGCCATTTTGGTTACCTCGTATCCTGTGCCAAGAGTTTCGGTAAGACATCTAGAAACTAGGAAAGGAGAGAGGGTCCTGGCTTGCTTTATCAGTTTTTTCACAGTGAATCACGTGGAATGGGGAAAAGTTTCTGTTGGCTGGTTGAAGAAATTTATGTCGTCGGTGCGTACCCGCTTTAGGCCGGTACGATCAGACAGAAGAGGAATGTTCCATGCATGCCGGTCTTATTTTTGTTCAGCAGCGTTGGCGGCCGCCCACCCGGAGCCCAACAAGGGGACGCTGCAAGTCTGCAGGTGCTGAAGCTTGCAGTCGTCAGCCGTACAACACTGCCATAACCCAATGCGCCTAGACCAAGGTAGGCTATTTGCACAGGGTTAACCCTTGCCGCCAGGAAAAATGGAAGTAAACAGAAGAGAGTAGGAAGACAGGACAGATGGATAGTGAGAGATAAAGACGAAGATGTAGGCAGAGAGAGATAAGAAAAGGGCGACTGCCGATTTCCCCTGGGTGGGTCAGCCAGGGTGCCGTCTACGTGAAGCCGGGGCCAAAGGGGTGTGTTGCCTCTGCCGGGGGGCGTTAAAGGTCCAATCACCCAGCATCGGCTCAACCCCCAGGATTCCCTTTTCCCCGGACACGGCAAAGCCACGCACGGCTAGGCGTGGGAGGGAGTAGAAACTCCCCCGTTAGCTCGGGTCCGTGGTGTCGCTACACACCAAACGCCTACTTGCGCAGGCGCCCCTGTGGGGGACGCATCTGGCGAAGGCATCGGTGTAGTGCTGAAACAACCTTATGACAAAGGCAAAGAACATCCTGTTGCTTACTATTCCCGCAGACTACTTAAGCACGAGGTGAACTATGCTATTACAGAAAGAGAATGTCTTGCCATTGTAGATGCCATTAATAAATGGCATTGCTACCTTCATGGAAAGTCAATCACTGTTGTAACAGATCACTCTGCACTCCAATGGCTGAAGAATGTTAAAAATCCTCAAGGTCGTCTCTTCCGGTGGTCTTTGAAACTGTCAATGTATGATGTGAACATCAAACATCAAAAGGCACAGTAATGTCGAAGCAGATGCGCTCTCCAGCAGCCCCAATAGTTAATTTCTATCACACGACGACCTTCAGCGATGCAACAATGAGCGTCCAAAAGGAAACGCACTCATTGAAAAATAACATCATCATCGTTAAAGAAAAGGACTACGGAAATATACGTGCCCCATGAACTACGCCCAACCATTCTGAAAATGCACACAACATTTTGGCATGTCGGAGTGAAGGAAGGTGCTATCACTCCTGTCTCCGCAATATTATTGGCCGCATATGGTAACCGATGTTTCCACTTACATTCGGCATTGTGATACATGCCAGAGATGCAAGAAGACGAAAAAAAAAAAGGTGTACTCCCTGAGGACTGGAAGATTGCCCGAATTAAGCCTCTACACAAAGCAGGTGATAAAACTCAAATAAAGAATTATCGACCAGTTTCGTTAACCTCTACAGCTTGTAAAATTCTCGAGCACATAATTCACAAACAGATTGTTACATTTCTTGATGAACACAAAGTACTAACAAAAGCGCAGCATGGATTTAGACGTGGATATTCTACCACTACACAGCTGGTTGAAACCATCCATGATTTTGCTACCGCACTAAATGAAGGTGAACAGCTAGATGCCATTTTTATGGACTTCCAAAAGGCCTTTGACAAGTTTCACATAAAAAATTACTTCATAAATTGCAATATATCTTGAAAAATCCGAAACTTATAGTATGGATACGAGCGTATCTTGAAAACAGGCAACAATTTGTTTTCATTTAATGACAGTTGTTCCAGCAAAACTACCTGTGGATTCCGGCGTACCTCAGGGCTCGGTCCTCGGACCTCTTTTTTTCTATTATACATAAATGATATAATGAATGACCTTTCTGTAAGTGTAAAGCTTTATGCTGATGATTGTGTATTATACACGAAGGTATCAACTGCTGGAGATCAGATAAGGCTCAATAATCAATTCAACAAGGTCGTCTCTTGGTGCCAGGAATGGCAAATGTCAATTAATTACAACAAAACTGTTTATATGAAAATAACACTAAAGAAAAATCCTTTATGTTATCAGTACGGCACAAATAACGTCAATCTTACAGAAGTTGCAGAATACAAGTACCTTGGAGTATGGATAACTAATGATCTAATCTGGAACAAACACGTCGATATAACTACAGGTAAATGTCTACGGAAACTTTTTTTTCTAAAGCGATCCTTAAAATATTCTACCCCGTCTGTACGCATGTTGGCATATAAAACACTCATTCGTCCAATGTTGGAATATGCTGTAATAATATGGGATCCATTCACTAAACGTAACATTAATCAATTAGAAAAAGTGCAGAACAAGGGCTTACGTTTTATTTATAACTCCTACGGTAGAACATCCGTATCTGAATTATTGGTAAAAAGCGGTCTGCAACCCGTTGGGGACAGAAACCGCACTTGCCGGCTTAAGTTTTTCTATCAATTAATAAATGGTCATTTAAATGTTGACAATGCAGGCATTCTTCGGTATTCTTCCGGTTACGCAACTCGCAAGCGACATAGTAAAACGATAACTCCTTTACCTTCACGGATTAACTGCCACAAGTATTCGTTCTTCCCTAGAACTATTAATGACTGGAATAGCCTGACAAATGATGTCGTTTTACAGAAGAAACTGTCATTGTTTGAAAACAGCATCGCCTAAACCATCACTACACATTGCATTGTATTATTTGTTTTATTGTAATTATTGTGTTAGTCTATAACCCGTATTCTACGTGTTACGTTATTATGTGTTATGTTACTCGAAAAATTTGTTGAAATAAGCGTTTGTGAACCTTCGCCTTGTATATTCAAATCGTACGATTTATTGTGTTTTCATTATTTTTTTGTATGTACCGATTCTCGAACATTTTTTTCCCACCCTGCCATGATCTTTCAGCTGAAGGATCGCAGTATTTATAAATAAATAAATAAAATATATATATATATATACCTTATTATTTTAATCTACGTCAATGACCTGCCATCTAACATAAAAACAAGACTTCAACTTTTCGCCGATGATTGTGTCATCTACAACGCCATTCACAAGCCTAGCGACTCGACTGATCTTCCGGAAGACATTTACACTATTGCTGCATGGTGTGGAAAATGGCTCATGCCTCATAGCCTTGATAAGTGCCAATCCATGTCCTTTTCCCGGAAACGAAGCACCGCAAGTCACGCATATCATATCAATTTAAATGAAGTAACTCGAACAGACTGCTATAAGTATCTAGGCGTTCACTTGACATCGTCATTATCATGAGTTGCTCACACTGAAACAATATGCGCAAATGCTTCGCGCACACTTGGATTTTTGCGCCGAAATTTCTAATCTGCATCGCCCGCTATAAAAAACTTGCATTTCAGACATACGTTCGGCCTAAGTTGGAATACGCTTCATCTATCTGGCAGCCCTCACAAGCATATCTCGCCTACGAATTAGAATCCATCCAGAATCGCGCTGCTCCCTTCATAACGTCAAACTACTCGCGTAAATTCAGCATCACTGAACGTAAACGCACACTTGACCTTCCATGTCTCCAATCACGTCGAATCATCTCGCGTCTCTGCTTGCTTCACTCTTTCAATTATCATCCACATGACAGGCACCCTCGACATCAACCCTACGCCCCGAATCTCGCCGCGCCTCAACCACAGCAAACATATCGCACACATTCAGTGCCACACATCATCGATGAAAGATTTTCCCCCATGCAATAACCCTGTGGAATACCCTCCCCGACATTATTGTATCGTCCACCTACCGCACGACATAACATTTCATCTGACCTTAATTGAAATGAATTGCTAGTTGAACCGTGTTAGTAACTAACTTTTAGTGACTCATGCAATATGATGGTGATTACTTGTGTATGTTGCTGTTTTATTTCTAGTCAACAGTAGTTGTTTTGCTTGCTTGCTTGTTCCTTTCTTTTGTGGCTCTCACCCATTAAGGGGGATTGGCCAAGAAGCCGGTGGTTAATGCAAGTAAATACCTATAGATTTTCTAGATTATGGGAATGTGATTACTGTGTTTTGACTGTGAAATTAATTTGGCGCAATGTTAAAAAAAGAAAAAAAGGGGGGGGGAGAAATAATAGAATTTGTTGAATATCTGTGGTGGAATCGTTATATGAAATTCTCCTGAAAGTTGAATCATTGCAGTGTATCAGCTAAATAATAAGTGGTAGTGTGACTAGTAAAATTCGAGAGCTGATAGCTGACTCAGCAAGGTAATCTTCTTGTGTTATATATGAATTCGCAGAGAGCCCCGCAGATGTTCCTGTCGCTATGTCCCAATGAAATGGCCCCAAAAGACAAAATATTGGGAGTATTAAGTGATATTCCTAATTTTCTGAATAAAATTTCGAAGCAGTTTTTTCTTTGATTTTTGAATCGGTGACATGTGATAAGAAAATGGTCGATATGTTCAGGTTCGTTACAGCTTGAGCACAGAGGGGATGGCACCAGACCAGACCTGTTAAGTAGAAATTAGGAGGTGGTACACGGCAATTGTTTTTCTCTGCTTGCTTGTTTCCTTTCTCAGAAAAGTTTTTCTCCGTTTCATCGTCTTTTCTTCCTTTTTCGGCGTTTGCGTGATTAAGAGTTCCTCATATATAGTTTTCCCCCGCCTTATGTAATGCCTCCGGGCCCTTAAGGCTTCAATAAATGAAATGAATTGAAATACGTCTTCAAGGGCATATTTTACAGGTCCGGGTAATTTTCATATTGGATGAAGTTGAAACTGGCACACCTAAAAAAGGTGAATGCTTTCACTAACGTTGCAGCTGTGGCACGGCCTTACTCTGATGAAGGCCGTGCCACGGCTGAAAGGTTTGTGAAAAAGAGAGAGAGAAATAACTCTATTGGGTTGAAAAGGAAGTGGTTTATGAGCTACATGGGTGAGGCCCCATGTCCAAGGCTCCACTGGCTTGCGCCGCCACCAGACGGGGTCCAAGAGTGCTACTTGCAACTCCGGGTTGAAGCTAGCGAGGAGTGTCTCCCACTTCTCCGAAGAGTTTTCTATTCTATAAATACGCCGTAAGCGATTGAGTTCATTAGGACGTTTAACAAAGCTCCACGAGATATGGTAAAGGGTCGGTGGGAAGTAGTGGCACCGCGGGCAATTGCACCCATACAGAGTTGGATGAATTTCGGGCAGTCATAATCATTTTGAATAAACTTCCGTTTGAATTTTACGGAAGTTTATGGCGCCTTCCCCTTTAGGAGATTTGCGGGGGGGTGCCATATTTCTGCCGCGTGCATCGCTGGTGAGCAAGAAGCTCTTGTGGAGCCATCCGAGCTGGGTCGCTTTCTTCTTTCTCGCGAAAGCCATCGCGCGTAGTGTTGGGTGGTGGTAACAGCTAGAAAGGGTGCTGCTCCGCTCGGTTCGTGAGCGCTAGAGCTAGAGCGTCAGCCCTCTCGTAAACCTCTAGGCCTGCATGTACCGGGTGCCAAACCAACCTATAGTGTGGCTCAATTCACTGCCTACAGTTTGCAAATGTTTAATGGGAGGCGGCCTTTCATGAATATCCGGCACGCCTCTTGCGAGTATGAGGATGTACGTCTGGTCGTCGTTTCGCTCTCGACTTTTAATCGGCAATGTGACGGCGAAACACTCGGCCGTGGTGATCAATGCACTGTAGAGTGACGCGCTGGACACCATGCTTCTCGTGTCACTGCTTACAATTGTGACAACGCAGCGCTTCAAGTTTTGCCTGAAAGTGTCAATGTTCTCATTGATGTGAGTAAATGTTCATATCCAATTTACTCACTCCTCTCGCCTTTCGTAATGCCACTCTTTGGTCTTATTCCTGCACTCTAAGCCAAAAATGGCCAAAATGTGAGCGACTGGTGCTTTTAATCCTTGAGACCAACTGTTGCTCTCTAAAAAGAGCAAGCGCAACAAGATGGCCGACGTGTCCAAAAACGGGGAAGCAATCATATTAGTCTTAAATCGGTAATAGAGCAATGGAAGGAGGAACGAAAGTAATTGGTCTCGTCAAAGAACAGTTATTGACCTGAAGGACACCGCAGGCAATTACATATGCGCCCCCATTGATATTCAGAGGCCAGATTTTTTTGTGCGTGTGCCAACACGCACCAAATTAAAAGAGTTATTATTTTGGCATCCGCAGATAATAAAACCATTGCTGGCTGATGACGGAAGGCCGGCAAATACATCTGCCGCAACGTGTGTAACACGCACAGGAGCAGCATAGAGTCGGTGAAGTAATGCTAAATCTGATCAAACGCCGAAACAAGTGCAAAACGAGTATTTCGATAAAAAAAAAGCTGACACCCCGTGTTCGTCTCCACACGGAAGGGGGCGATCGTCAAAGCCCCTCAACACCCCTCCCTCCTCACCCGCGAAACACGTGCAAAATGCTCAAAAAAGGATTTAAAAAAGAAGCAAGCCCAGACGCGCCTTTAGTCAGTCACACAACTTAGTAGTACACTGCAAGAGGAAGGGTGAGTGCAAAGTGACAAACATGCTTGCGCACGACAAGTATGGCGCTAGCACAGCAAGTGATGTAGTCCTTATAAAGTGATCAATATTTATTGTTTTCTGCATACTAATACTATATAAAATTTTTAACTACAATATGAACTTGAATAAATATTACTTGCAATAGGAGTAAATATCTTTAAAAGTGTAGTTAGAAAACACACTATAAGCCTTCAACTGACCGCTGTTCTGCCACCCTCTGACGTTTTCTCAGCGCAACTAGGTCCGCGTTCACCCTACTCCTATCATATGGTTGGTGGTCGGCGAGCAATTGGATGGGCATGGCGGTGTGCCATGTTTAGCTCGTGCGTGTGCTTTCAATAATAAATGCGAAGCATTTCTTAGCTAACTTCGGTGACTTCGAGCGCATCTATCTATCTATCTATCTATCTATCTATCTATCTATCTATCTATCTATCTATCTATCTATCTATCTATCTATCTATCTATCTGTCTATCTATCTATCTATTTATCTATCTAGCCACCTACGACTTTTAGCTCTCCTGGCCGTTTCGATAATGCTATCGATACCAAACTTGGTATGACATAACTTGAGTGACTGTATGAGGAAAAGGTCTGACTTCTCATAACATGAAAATCATGACACGTATGTCATGAATTGGATGATTTACATTTCATGGTCCTGCAGCTCTTGCAGTGGTTTCGTTCACATGGCATGTTCCAAAACTGGTATGCTATGGCATGAATGCTTGGCGAACACAAGTGACAGAGAATAACATGAAACTCATGAAATGCGTGTCATTTCATGTTGTTACATGCCACGCCCCGGCCGTTTCGCTTGCGTCACATATACTAAATTTGGTATTACAGTGCGTGAACGCAATATGAAAGTATGTGACTGGTGCAAACAAGATGATCATGAGATGCGTGACATGTAACAACATGACGACATGCCACGCTCATGATGCACTGGCGGGCATTTCTCTAGCTTCGCTTATACCAAATTCGGCATTACGGGGCGTAAATAGATGACGAAGGTATGGTACAGGTGCAAGCATGATAAACATCACATTCGCGTCATGTAACAACCTGACTACATGCTACGCTCATGATGCGCTGGTGGCTGTTTCGCTAGCTTCGCATGTAACAAACTCGGTATTACGTGACGCGAATGGACGAGATAGGTGAATGACACATCCAAGCATGATAATCACGGCATGCGCGTCATGTAACAACATTACTACACACCACAATGATGATGTGCTCACGGTTGTTTCGCTAGCTTTACATAGGCCAAATGTGGTTCTACGTGACGCCTATGGATGACGAAGGTAAGTGACTGGTGCAAAAATGATAATCATGAGATGCGTGTCATGTGAGAACATGACTACATGCCATAGCCAATGCGCCGATACATTTCGACGTGACACGGTGCGCATGCTCGCCGGCGTTCATTTCGTCACGTCACGCTGGCGTTGCCACGCCAGGCGCTGGTCCTGCCATATACTCGCAGGCGTGCGCCGCGCTGTGTTGCTTTGAAGCATGCGCGTTTCAGCGCGTCCGGCATCCCTCCGTCACGAAAAGATGGAGACGCAGTGTTGTCTGGGTAACGCATTTGAGCGAAATGCAGCATGTCGCATTTCCTGCCGGTTGCCGTCGGGCCGCGCCAGCAGACGCTGGTTGCGCCTGGCGTCAGACTATAGAGTGCTTGCGTTCTGCTGACGTTCAGTCGCTGTGCCTAGCGTGCGCACGCGTCAATGCTACATTGGAGTATGATGGGCCCTTCATGATGCGCTTGCGTCCATTTTGCTAGCTCCACATATACCAAAGTTGGTGGTGTATGACGTCAATGGACGACGAAATATATGACTGGTGCAAACATGTTAATCCTGACACGCGTGTCATGTAAGAACATGACAAGATACAACGCTCATAGCGTGCTCGCGGCTGTTTCACTAGCTCCACTTATACCAAATTTGGCATCACGAGACGTGAATATGTGACAAAGGTAAACGACACATCCAAACATGGTAATCAAGACACGCAAGTCATGTACGGCATCATTCGTTTCTACTTCATAACGTTGTGTTGATTTTAATGTGACTTATCAACATTTATCATTCGTGCTTCGCATATCACCGATTCCCACTGTACGTGGGATCTGCCAATTTTTTGCGTTTCTGCTTATTCGTGATGGAGTTTAGTGTACGCTGATCTTTGGTGCGCACAACGTTGTTGTGGAG